>JARHVA010007642.1:387500-587500 GCA_037957365.1 Torreya grandis
CAAGAATACAGAGGCTAGTAATTTGGCTCCATTTTCACCCACTATGTAGTGAAGTTATGTGATCATGCATGTGTTAATCGATGTTTGGACTATGTGTCTAATCCCTCCAAGTAGGTGGATCAAGAATACAAAGTCTAGCTAATCTTTTGGCTTCATTATTGCCCACTAAGTGTGAACTATGAATTGATACCAATATGAATGTGTGTCATATGAGATGACTCATGAAACCCATGAGTGATTTGTAATCTAAAAATATGGCATGGATAGTTGAATGTGTACTAATAACTATGCCAATCTTGGCAACCTTGAAAGGTGTAAATTAGGATTTTATGAAAGCCACTCCAAAACTAAGAACTAGGCTTATATGAAAGCCACTCTAAAATAATTCCAACCACCTATAGATGGAATAAGGCATAATACTAAGAATATCTAAGTAATACAATGCAATAGAAATAAAAGAAGGCAAATGTGACATGCACATTGACCCAAATAACTAGTGTCTATAACATGGATTCTGATCTAGAAGTTGTACCAACTACCCAATCTAGAATTAGAAGTGAGAGCCATCATACCATGCATGATGCCCCCTATATGCAGATTATCTAAGTAAAACTATACCAGAACTATGCAATCTAAATTGAATTATATATAACAAAACTATAATTGGCCTTAACTTTCTTTCTATTTCTTAAAATTTTGGGTTTTTGGCTATTTGGATAGGAGTTCCAAAAAGTGAACACTTCATTGTAGGGTGCTATAGTCCAAATGGGGCACTCTTGTCATTTATTATTTTTTATGACTTTTATGTGTTTTTCACTATTTTCTTGGTCTATTATACATGTTTTCAATTTTGATTATTGTTTTGAGTGTTCTGAAAACTAATTTTTGATTGGTAGAGGGATTTGATCTCTGTGACAAAACCCTTTTTGGTTTCCCCCTCTTTTGAGGGTAAGAATGAAGACTCTGTAATGATTAACCTCTTAAGAAAGAGCCCTAAAAGTGTGTTATGATATGAAATACATTATATAACAATGATAATCTAGAAGATGTATCCAGATATATCATAGTTTGTATTGGAGATTATTAGATCAATAGGGGTATGCCTAGATAAATGTAGCAATGTAATAACATGTGCAGTATATTGAAGTAAAACTAGAAATCTAGTTAGTTATCAATGAGGGATGGAGCATGATGTACCTCATGGCATCCAAGAAGGTAAGATAATTCATGATGTGGATCATGGCATTGCAAACAACTGAGAAGAAAAAAAGAAAACAAGCATGTAAGGCAAGAAGGAAGAATCATACAAAAGAGGCCAAGGGGCCAAGTAAACAACAGACATGGGAACATGTAACTCAAATTAGTAAATCAAGCATACAATGAATGCTCAAATTACAACATACACATATATTTACAAATAAATAATATTGGCATGAGGTTCACAACCACATATAAGAGTATAAGCAAAGGACATTGAAAAATATCCTAAGGCACACACAAGTTAATAAATAAGAATTGAGAAATGCAATCATATCTAGCTACTCAAAGCAAGAAAAAAGGCAAGTAAATGCTAGAAATACTATCACCTCTAAATAATCAAAGAAATAAGTGAATGTGTGCAATATATGTAGTACAAGAATAGGTAGAGGCTAAAAAATACACAAGTTCTATATACTAGTGAGTGTTGATAGAATAATCTATGTAAGCTAGTAAGTAATATACATCAACATGATAACTAGAGTGTGTGTTCTAGGAATGACATAACTTGGATGGTGTAGTCATTTAGAAAATGCCCCTGATGGGTAGATATGTCAATGTATGTCTTTAATGTCAAAATATGATGCCCCTTTAATGGGTAGAGTGAAACAATTAAAGATTTGGGCGTCACTGTACACATTCAAAGAAGATCAAGTGAAGCATGGTAATGTAGATAAATTGAAAAATAATAACATAAAATAGTAGAATGTAAGTATAGCATGGTATTAGAAATGTAAAACATGGATAATGCATATAATTGAATTTTTTTTGGGTATTTTGAGTTATTTGAATGTTTTTGTTTTTTGAAATATTATATTGTTTCTAGTATTTTTAAATAAGCTATGTACAAGTAATCATAAGGAAACTATGTATAATAAAGTAAGTTGAGAAATTATGTACAAGTAAGTAGAAAGAAACTATATACAAGTAATCATAAAGAAACTATGTATAAGAAAGTAAAAAGAAACTATGTACAAGTAAGTAGAAAGAAACTATTTACAAGAATGTGAGTAAAGAAATATGTACATAATGACATAAAAGACTAAGCTAGAGGGGGTAAAGGGTTTAAGGATGCAGCTTGCTAGGGATGGAGATAGAGTAAGGGATCACATCCATCATCAAATACCTCAAGATAATCATCATAAGTATCATCATATGTTGTAGGCTCTGTATACATGGTGGCTATCTCCTCAGGTGTTCGTAAGATCTATAATATTTATGTAGTTAGATATCTATCACTCATAGTGGTGTCATCCTACCAAAGGTAAACTGAGGGTCACTATGGTGGTGAAGGTGTTGGTTTTCCTCTAGGGTATTTAGCTCTGGTAGGAGGCAACCTCAGTATAAGTCATAGAATTGGTGTTAGTGGTGATATAATCTAAATAGTACCCCAAATTTGTAGTTTATCTAATCTCTACTATAAAGCTCTACATGAGTTTGTGTCATGGCCTATGATTTTATGAAAGAAAAAAATGGGTGATCATCTTATCATGATAACTTGCTAATATATTTGTGTCATACCATAGGTAGTGTGATTAATCCATGATCAAGTAACATCTATAACATAATCTATGTTTGATGATGTGTGATTCCCACCTAAATTTGAATAACTAGCTCTATATTGATAGAGGTAACCATGTGAATCATATGTGCCAAGTGATTTGTCAATGGCCTTGAATGTGGGGTATATCTTGAGAGTGTAGTGTGAGATGATAAGACTGATGCAAGATGTGTGATGAGGGATCTAGAGTCATCTTGATACTCTCTTGGGCCAACTAGTGTAAAGATTAATCCACACAAATAGTCATCTATAAGTGTGGGTGTCGTATCATCATCAAAAGTAGCCTAGGAATATGTATCAACATCATGCACATATACTCAATTAAAATTTACCACAAGGAGTAATTATGATATGGGAGTCCCATCAACTATAATAGGAGAAAATAGTGGTGCTATGGAAGTATCTATAACTGGTGAAGTGATTATGACTACTTGATAAGCTCTATATGTAGAATCAACTAGAACTAATATTAGTGATTGCATAATTATAACAGGTATAAGAATTATGACTCATAGAGTAGCTAAAATGGCTGAAGCTACTATAATTGGATAAATATCAGAGATAAGTAAATAATTATACATGGAAGAGTGTGAGATGTGCTAGTCTCTCCTACCTCATATGTATGTATTTGGTCAAGAGAGATGTAATGAGGTGGTGAATAAACTTTGATATGAGGTGTCTGATTAGGATAAATACTTGAAGATGACTCTACTATTTTACAATATCTAAATGGTTTGTTATCTACTAGGCATGTGTATAGGTATCCTTCATAGAGGAACTTAACACCTCAATGAAGGGTGGAAGAAACTACCCCCATAACATGTATCTAAGGTCATCTAAGTAAAATGTTATAATGAAGAGGACCTGGTGTGACCTGGAACTATGTAAAGATGGTTTTGGGCCCTACCATGATATCTAAAGCAATGGTGCCTAATGTCTATCATGGTATATTATCAAACCCTTTAATTTTATTATATGACTTTTACATGGAATCCATATCTATGCCTATGGTCTATAAAAATGTAATATTACATATATTAAGTTTGGAACCACTATAAACTAGAACTTTCTTAACTACACTAGTTTTGACTTGAGCTTGTATGAATACTGGTAAATTTTGATTAATAACTATCTGAGAAGGCATGTCCTCATGATCAAAATAAATAGCTTCTTCTATAGTTTTTAATGTTTTGGCCACTTATGCAAAATAAGAAGGCTCTGAATAAATTAGCATAAAAGTCTGAGTGAGTTACTGCTAAAGAATGTCCTTGAACACATTTGATTTTTGAAGTAGTTCTAACATGGAAATATTAGCTGATGTGTTTCTCAACTGATCAACAATATCATATGACCTATGTGAATCTACCTATGTAGGTGGGTTGGGCCTAGGATTGGAGGGAATAAGAGGGTGTTAGGGTTCCTAACTAGGGGGAAGAGGCATGGTAACACATTGAGTAATATCTCTAACCACATTATCTACTAGACACATAGGGCTAGTTGTAGCTATAAGAGGAGAGCAAAGATAATAGATAGGTCAAGGTGGTAGAGAGAAAAAGGGTGTCAACTAGGCTCTGTATTGATGAATAGTGACCTAGGGAAGAGAAAAATGGTCCATGCAACATGACTCAACACGTGATAGAGGATCTAAGGGAGGTGAGGCAAGAGGTGTAAAAAAATACATGTAAAGTTGATAATAAAAGGAATAACATACATGTGCTCCCACTTACAAAAGAAGCGAATCAGACATACAATGCATATGATAAAAATTTGCATTAAGGAATAAAAAACTTCTGCATTCATGTACATCATTAGAACTAGTAGAGACATCTTAGGCCTGTGAAAGGAGAACTTGTGAATTACTCTCATAAAATAATAATGAAAATGATTTAGATGTAAGGTGATGCCTTAAAAATCAAAAGGACCTATTATATTCAACTAAAGTTTGAAGTAAAATGATTTTTAAAATTACTATGGTGAATTTTAAAAATTAAATGTGAAATTCTTATTTATATATGCAGGAAAAATCAAAAGAATATTTCTAAAATAATCAAAGAATTTTCCCTAGGGTTTTTGTGCACAAATGAAGTAAGTCAGGTTCACCAAATGATTTAAGTTATTTAATAATAATGGATTCTTATTAAAATTTTAGTTAAGGATCTGGATTAATAAACTAGTACAAAATATATCAAAAAATACAACCCTAATTTATGTAATTACTTGTCTTTTTCACCTTTCTAAAAATATCAATAAATAAGAATAAATGTAACTTATCTATAAAACAAACTAAGGTGGTTGATACAGATGTTGAAAATGCTTGTGAAAGATTGGGAAGGTTTCATGAACCTAAATCTAGATTTCATTCAACAAAAGGATAGGAGCACTAAAAAGTGGATGCTTTGGTGTCCAATGGTGTTTCCATTCCTTCCGCTCTTGTCTAAACTAATCACAAAGACCTAATTTTTTTTGGGTAGTTACACTATGCTTGTGTGAGCATGCTTATGAAAAATTGAGCACTTGTTGTTGATAGAACTCACTATGGATTTGATTTTATCTTTAAACCCTAACCCTCCATCATGATTGATAAAATGATATTTGAGTCACTTGAGAAAGAGGGGGAGTTAGTGTGTAAGATGTACTAAACATGAAATCCATACCCCTTGTGTGGGTATGCTTCCTACATACCAATACTTAAAAGAGGGATCAATCCATATTTAGTTCTCTCACCTAATGTGCGTTGTGTAATAGTGTGATATGGATTAAAATGCCAATTTGATAGTATTTGATGTGGCTAGGGATTGGTATGAAGATTTGAGTAAGTTTGTAGTTGTATTGGGTGACTCTATGTAGAGAATAGGGAAGTTTGCCTCAGTGCTTTATTTGTGTTCTTGACTGCTTTATAGGTTTGGTCACCTCCTTTGTAAATGAGCTTTGAGTGGGATTTTATAAGAACCAATTGGTTATGGGTCAGATGTATTCATGATAGGCTAACCTAATTAAGGATAAGGACCAAATAAAAATGATTATTTGGCCTCAAAGTATAAATGTACAGGACCACCAAAAATAGGACACTTTGGTGTCTAATGTTATAGTCCAAATGGGGTGCTACTATCCTATAGGCTCAAGACCTAGGGGAATAGGTTTGACATGGGGAATACTATTTGGTTGATGTGGATTGACTATTTAAAAGGTTATGGATGACTAGTAATGAGAAAAAATGTGTCTATAAGGGTCACAAGAGTATGAAAAAAATACCTATTGATGGGGTGTCTCAAGCCACACTCAAACTACCAATTTGGAAATTTTATATGACCACTTAAGTTAATAATAGTTCATTAGGGGAAATGTAACTTAAATAATTTTATAACTATGAGTTGAGTTAATTACCTTTTTGGGTGACCTAATTCCTCATTATATAATGTATCTTCATCTTCACTTTTTGGCTAACGCTTTTTCATACATTTTTCTTATTGTGAATACAAGTTTCTTTTATTTTTTGATTTATTCTTCAAGTTCACTACTCCATACATAGTCATCTCTATGCATTCAACCCTATCTAGTTGATCCTAATTTAAATCAATTATGACATGATATTAAATCTCTAATAGTAAATGATTGTCATAAATTATATTGTGAAACTTGAATTAGCTTGTTCAAGCTTTTCATTGATTTAAATTTTCTAGGGTTTGGTGGGTTTCTAAAAAATCTATGTAAAGTTGCATATCCAAAGTCTAAAAATAAAAAGTAGATAGTGTAATTAGATTCATAAGGTGATAAAACTCTAGATTTGACTATCCACACGACCTTGTTCTGTGATATATTATTTTTAACCATTTTAAGAGTGTTTGGAGGCATTTTATTGGAATTTATAAAAAATTGTACATCTTATGACTTCTAGGAAAAAATATTTATAGATTTTTCTATGTTTTTCAAGAAACTGAGTGGGTATCTCTTAGTTTTTGAATAAAATTCTCTAAATTTGTATATATAGGATTTCTTTAAAATTTTTTAATTTGATGGCTACTTGCATGCCTTACAAAATTGATGCCCCTACTGGCACACGCTATGTAATTAATAACCATAATTTCACAACCTAAATAATCTATAACCTTGCTTGCATGCCCTTTAAAAATCATAACCCTACTTTCATGCCCATCAGACTCTTACCAATGTGGTGTACCTCTAACAAAATCTGATTAATGTGTTACACAACTGATGGACCCTAATCAATGTGTTTTATAATTGGTGGACCCTAACTAGCATGCTGCATAACTAGAAGACCCCAACCAACATGCAAGTTCCTTTGATTGACTCTAAATAATGTGATACACAACTAGTAGACTAAGACTAGCATGTAAGTACATCTAATATACCCTGATAGGTGTGCCAACATAACCTATGGACCTTAATGGTGGTATAAGCACCCCCTCAGACCTCAATACTGATGCAATCAACCCTATCTAAACCCAAAAGTGGTGTAATCACACCTCATAGAACCTATTAGTAATGAAAATAACCCTCATGAGCCTTTTACTTTCTCAAACACTTATATAGCTCTAGCATGCTATTATACCTACCTATGATGGTCTAAAGGGCATCAAATTTAAGCCATTAATTTATGATATTATTCATTAGCACAAAAGGACATTTTGGGAGTGGCATCAATCCTTAAATCAAATCATAGTATAAAGTGACATAATCAAGTGGGAGAGCCCTCATTATACCCCTTATCCCCCTAGGTCATATAAAGGGGGCTTAAATTTGGATTCCTACGAGTGAGGGCTTAAATCCAACACCCAACTCCAAGTTTTGAATAGTCAAATTTTTAAATTTGTTCAAAGTGGAGGATCACCTTGCAACATTGAGCTTTAATCGAGTATAACTTTCATCCCATTAGTCCTATTGACTAAATTTGAGCTTGGGTGAAATTTGGTCAAATCCCCTTGCATAATCAAACTTATCATGAAGTATTCTAGGTCTGAGCACAGTTAACATAGTTCGTAGAGAGGTATACTCACATTTTTGGGGTTACATTATATGTTTAGTCCTTGTCATATTTGTTCACTTTGTCTTGTGTCATTTTATGCCACTTTTGGTCATATTAAATAATTATCCATAAATTTCTCAAAACACAAAGTTTTCAAGATGTAAACTAACATCCCACCTATCAAACAATGTTAGAGGAAGTCTACCAAACTAAAACATTATAGGTTAAGTATTGATATAAGAATATCAACTAAAGAGAGAGTAGTTTTTGATGTTGTATAGACTATATGACACATTTGGCATGTAGGAAGGCTTCAGGGATGTCTCTTGAGATCCTCACTATTCACTTACAATATGAGGTTATTCAAACAAGTCCAAAAATGGAAAAAAAATGACCTCTCTCTATCATCGCTCTCTTAGGTAGGTCAAAAAGGTCAACTAGTTTACACTTGGTATAAATAGGAGATGAAGATTTGGTTTGAGTACACTTGGTGAATTTTAGCACTCACTTTATACTTCCTTTTCATGGAAATAGTTGTAGGATTGGTGATCTTTTCTTCATTAACAATCTTTAATATTGTTAGTGTCTCTAAATTGCTTGCACATCCCTAATGGATTTGTTTTTATTCTCTATTTGCATTAATCTAAGTAAACCAAGAAGTGAAAATGGTCTTGAAAAGAATGTACACTCATTTCATGTAGTCTTCAATTATTTTTTCACGTGTGAAAGTGAGGAATTAGGAAAAAACATCTCATTGTGATAAGAAATGTATAACAATGATAGTCTATAGAATAGTGTGTTGGTAATGTTAGAGTTTCATCTCCTATAAGTGACTCCAAGTCAATATGATACACCTATATTTTCCCTTTTAGAGCATGTAAGTATTTTCTCTATGGATTATTTTCATTTAAGTTTCTCTATGGATTATTTTCATTTAAGGACCTAAATATTTATTGAGATGGAGTTATAAGATACTAAGTGAAGAACAATCCAATTCTTAATGTACATAATTAACTATAGTCACTTGTAGATTTGTATGAAAAATTATAAGGCTATTCAAAACCCAAGAAATAAGTTGTGTAAAATTCCAAGACTTGAAGGGAAATTATCAAGTAATTCAGGGTTCATAGTGTTGATCCTATAGTTAATTCAAAAATTATAGTCAACCAGAGTTTAAAGAACTTGTTAATGAGAAGTTTTACCTTAACTTCTCTGAATGAGTTTTTGATCATATAATGTGGCATCTATGGGTGAGTGTCTATGAGGTATGGATAATCTTCATGGTTTATATATTGTATCTTAGACATACATATAACATTTGAACACAAAGAGGAAGTTTTTAGGTTAAGAGGAAAGACTGGATGAATGGTTTAAACTTAGACAAGTTTCTACTAAAAATACCTAGTGAACACCAAAATTATTAGGTTAAAGGGACCTGTAGTAATATAAAATTATAGCCAATAACTAATACATTAGTGATAAGGGATGAGAGCATAATTTCAAAGCATAAATGAGTCTATTTAAGTGTGATGTCTCTAATTAATTAAAGATAAATAAGGATGTGAGTATAGTGTTCAATCATATAAACACATATAGGAATTTTATGGTTCCCCAATAGAAACATATACATTCTAACTATAGACCTATAATTTATTGATAATAGAGAGACAAGACTATGGTTTCAAGACAAAAATAGATGCATTACAGTTTAGAATAGTCTTAATGACCTCAAGGGGAATTAAAAATCATGAAATATAGTACTCAAACATGTATCAACACCTATAAGGGTCCTTTTATTTATCTAATTAACACCTACAGATTTGTTGAGGTAACAAACTAGCCTAGACTCTTGTAGGATGCAAGTTTAGAAGGTTGGAAAAGGGATAGGATAGATAGCTAAGTTGAATATAATATCATATTGATAACATCACATCTCATTTTATTTTTAGAAGCATAAAATAGATTAAAAATAGGTTGCAAACCTCAATCTATAGTAAACCAAAACCCTACACAGTCACTAGGCTTGAGAAGTTTGTTTTGGGATTTGAAGTGTTGAGATCTTTGAAGTTATGATTTAGATTTAAAAATTGGTATAAAGTGTGAGAATGACCTAATTTATCTATCCATGATCTCACTTTGGTCAAAAAATAGGAGAGTTTCCCTCTATTTTATCTTAGACAGAGGACACTCCATAGTCAAGGAAAAATTGCAAGTAGGGTACATGAATGTTGAAAGGATGAATGACGAGTGTTGGAATGATCATGGGATGATGTCTAGTTTTATATTGAAGCTGAAAAAAGTGTTAAGAGGCATCACATTAAATATGAACATTTAGATTTGGTCATACACCCAAATATACATTCTTGTAGACTAAGCCTAGAATTAGGCTTAAACCCTCAGGCTTCCAAACTCCATTCATATGATCATGATATTTCTAAAATAAACTTGATTACTTTCAAGGAATATTAGAGGACTAGTAAGATCCATTGGGTTGTATGTAATAACACATAAGTGGTTATTTTGGTTTTATCCTTTCTCAAGCCAACCCAAAATGCAAGAAACAAGAAGAGGAGTCATTTTCCTTTTCTCATATATATATATGGATGGTGTGCATGGTGCCTCATGTATTTGGGAGTAATTGAGGAGGGTCATGAAATCAAACTTTGAATGATTGGTTCAAATTTTTAACTTCTAACCTTTATGAATCATCACTAACAATCTAAGTGACCTAAAACCCTTATATGAACTTGATGGAGAAGAAATGAATGGGAATGCATTTAAAAGGGGTAGTTTGACTTGAAAAGTGATTTTTAATTATTAGGACTCTCTCAGGCTCTTCACCATCCAAAAATTCCATACTATCACTTATACATACATGCCTAATTTTGTCTATTTTACAAGTTTTGAGTTGTTCTACAAGTGAAGAATGCATTTTATAGATGAAATTCATTGTAAGAGATGTGGAAAGACTTGTTTCAACTTAGCGAAATTAATTCTCACCTCACTTTTGCATAAAAATACCTCTGTTAGATTGGTCAATAGAGGTGATCTTGAATAACATAGTGAGAAGAAATATGACTGCCTAAGTGTGATAGTGAGAAGAATGACATTGAATATTTTGAGGTCTATTTGATAGACCAGAAGAAAAATAATTATTAAATAGGTGTCTAACATCCCTTTATATGGATTTTTTGAGAAACTATAAGCCATCTAAGTGACAAGTGTGAATATTGAAGCCTAAAAAGCTAATGAGTGATTACAAATAGTGAACACAAGTTTCAAGAGGAAGATTATTAGTTGGAAAAGAGTACAAGGACCAAAACTAATCTCATTTCCATCTTCTCATGTCATAGGGTGTGTCAATGTTTCCTATGGAAATTTTAGATAGTCAAGTGGATTACTCATCAACAAGGTAGTTTCAAGAAAAACAATGAAGAATTCTACACCAACTTGAGGAAGGTGCTATGTTTCATATTGACACATATTGAAGATATCTTCTTGACCTATTTTACAATTCATTCTATTAAATTTTAACTAGTTTCCAAGTCTTGACACTTAGCCTTATGACTATTTAACTTCACTTCTTCTCTCTCATCTCCTATGTTCTATATATATAAGCCTTTTTGGCTTTGTAATGGATCAAAAATTGGTATGGTGAAGCCATACTATTTTGACATCTTGATTTACATTTGCATAAAGTTATAAAACTTGATTTTATCTCTAAAATCTCTTTCCTAAGTGTGTAAAATATTTTATGTGGTTGTTAAGTGATGAATGTCTTCTCTTTGCTTCCATTCTGCTCTTGTATGCATTGTGTAAGTAGTAGCATCTCTTCTAATAGGTCTCATGAAGTGTATGTTTTTTTGAAATGTGTATTAAAGTGTGAGAGAGAATAGTATTGTCTAATATAATACCTCCTTTTCACCCACCTCTGGATAGATAACAACCTAACTCTATGAAAAACACTTATGTTATAAGAACAATAAGTTAAGGTCAGTTTTAGCATTATTTTTTATTAGTGCAAATGAAAGTGTGTTTTGTCGACTTATCTTTCATGTATCACCTTAATGAGTTTAGTTCAATTTATGTTTCCTTATTCCTTTTTCACCCCTAATAGTGATTAGTCTAGTGTAGTGTGTGATCCTAAAATATATATCAAGGGGGATAACCCTTTCAAATATAGAGATCTATATCTTATAGTAGCTTACCTATTTATAGAGATAGTTCAATGTTATCCCAAATTTGATAAAGTTTCATTAACTTCTTTAGGGTACAAAATTGGGCTATAAAAATTTTGGCATTCCTGATGGGACCTAAAGTCCAAGAAGGTTGTTCAAGTTGGATGTTGGATTTGAAAACAAGAGGCTATAATTTTCTACTTCATTTAGTATCTAGCGACTCGAACATTTAAACCTTGGTTGTATACTAGTGCATTATTTTATGCCTAAGGTAAGCACAATATCTTATGCTGCAATCATTTATTTTTATCTTCAATAGATTTACTATTATACAGCTCCCTACCAAAATTTCCATGACCCATATTATGTGGTGTAACCATAAATGGGTAAAACAAGATCTTTACTAAATATGTGCTCTTAAGAGAGCTTATCACCTACAAACCCACTCTTGGCCTATATCACCTAATTTATTAAGCAAGAACAAAAACTATGGAGCATGATTGAACAAAAAATATACTCATTATGATATTAAATCTACCCTACACACACCTAAACATATCTATACAGGTTCTTAATTAGATGGTGACAAGCTTTCAATCCACACTACCCTATAGGCAGGGCTTATGGGCTTGTAACACTATTGAAACTAATTTTTGAGCATATCTTAATTTGAACACCTAATATTTATAATATGAACATATTTTTTGATACCTATTATTTCTTTTTATAACATATATAAAAATCACCCAAGGTTATTTTGTACGGAATCCAAGATCTAATGATTGTGATAGTTTAACTAGGCCAAATTAGCCCTGGGATAGTCATAAATGCTCTATGTATCTCATTATAGGAGTGAAATAAAAAAATAAATACTTATATTATTACCCATTTTGATCAATTTTAACATATGTAAAACTCAAGGGGGTTTGATTTGTATGGATTAGGAGAAATTCTACCTGGTCTTAGCATAATTAAGGCTATTCTAGCATACTATTTGTTACAGAAAGGGTTTATATATTTAAAATCACTATAAAACATGTTGGATAACCTCATGTATGACCTAAAAAATATTAAACATCATCCATGAGTTACCAGTCCTAAATTTCACCTTAGTTTGCATGAAATTGTCCTTCACTATTCACTATTTTTCACTCTCAGATATGAAAATTTATGTCATTAATAACTCCTTCCACATGTACAACCAAGGTCTGAAATTTTAAAATATTTTTACAATAATAGGGGCATAAATATGTTACAAATTCGATTAATTTTTACTATTTATAATTTTTTTTTGGCTTACCTTGGTTTCGGCTCTAAAACACAAGATTGCTTATAAAATACACAAAACACATTGTCAAACTCTCAAATAATTTTTTTTGTGATTTTATAAACCTAACCTAACTCTTAAGATTACCTAAAAATGGAAATAGGCCCATTAACATTTATTTTTACTTTTCATGCTTGCTACCCTATTAGAGAACTCATTACACAATCATACTAAAACATGACTAAAAACATAGAAAAATAGAAAATAGAATTTATTCACACCAAGGCTTCACACACTTTAATTAATGTTTTTAATAATTATTAAATTACTTCTCATTAAAATTATTCATCATCAAATTGATTATTGACTACAAAACTAACTCCTAAGCTAACTCTTAGTAATTCTCAACAACTCCTAAAGATGCTCAACAATCTCTATTTTAACTCAACAATATTCTAAACTTGAAAATATGATAAAATCATCCTATTTAATCCTCATGAGATCATTCCTATCATTTCTTCATGTTGACATGGCTTACATGGCCTTATTTAGCCTATAAAAAATTCAAATTGACCTTTAAAACTCTTTTAAAAACTATACTTACCTCCTCCATACTTATTTACACACATTTGAATTTAAACATCCACAAAATGGAAAGAACACAACTTTAGACCACTCTTAGCCCTTATTACAATCTAATATCTATGTCCTAGCTAAAAATTATGCTCTTGCATTAGATTGCCCAACTTGAATTTGTTCATGAGCTCCTATTCATGGCTTTTCATCATTTCTTGCCTATTAATTTTTGTTGTTGTTGTGCATGGATTTTATAACTCTATCATTCATCAGTTCAAAATCTTCTGATCTCAATGTTGGTTTAAAATCCATGGTTTCCATGAATGGTAAAAATTGTCTTAGTTTACCATGTATTTTGGGTGAGTAACATTCTTTTTTTTGTCTAATTTCTAAAATTCCTTTGGTTGTACTTGCACATGGAACAAACATATTAGATAAAACCACTCTTTCATCATCTTCTTTGCTCCACTCTTTGGCATGGCTTTATTATTTTGTATTCTTACAAGCTCCATTGTCGTAATTGACTTCAAGATGCCCATCCTCCTCTTGATTTCCTCTTTCCTCTTCATTCCTTATTGCATTCAAAACACCATTGCTTTCCTCATTATCCATACCAAACCCATGTCTTGATTTCTTGCCAATCTCAAGCACTTTCATCCTAAGAGTATTCTTATTATGTGCTTCATTGTTCATGTCAAAACTTTCCTTGGTCTTTGGATCATGTATCAACAATTTGTCCTTAAGAACATGTTCAAGAAACCTTAGATAATGATTATCCTTCCCCTAATCTGAGTTGTTCTTAATCTCTATCAAATCTAATTTAATGTCAAAAAAGAGAACTCAATAGGCTGCTATCCAAATCTTGCTTCATCATGGATCTAGAAATGTGTTTTTGGACCAAAATTAGCTTCATATCCCCTATTTTGCCTTCAATCTCTTTGTCCTTTCTCAAGTAATCATCATTGTATGCTAATTTTATTTGATAATTCTCTTGATATTCTTTAAGTTATATAGGATTTTGAGGTGAATTTTTCTTCATCAAGTTTTCTATATACACCTGTGGGTCACTTTTATCATTTATTGACCTTGTCTTGTCTTTTCCCTTTTTTCTTAGCAAACTAAAAAATGATATGATGATCACACTATTGTCAATCAAACTCACACCTTGTGAAGGTAGTTTTGAGCCTTCATAGTCTACTAAAACATGAAAATAATCCTAGCTTATGGGTGGCTTAATTAATGGATTGAATCTCTAGATCCTATGGGATAGGTCACTTTGGTGTATCACTTAGGATCCCTAGTCTACACTAAAAACTATTAGGAAAAGGGAAGAGGGAAAAGGCAAGAAAGAAAATTGAAGGGAATCCTATATAAGGATGGGGATACACCAAAAATATTACCTCCATCTACTTGACATTCACTGAGAAGATGAACAAGGACATGAATCTAATTATGCTACTCAAATAGCAGCCTTCGAGCATCAATATTTTGCATAGAGGCTTATGCATGTTGCATGATCTAAGGTAATTATTTGTTAGCTTTGTAAAATAAAATAGAGAGATCTTGATCTTGTCATACAAATTAAGATGATAGAGCATGCTACATGACCTACAAGGATGAGCTTAGCACATGTAAATAGGTATAATGGAAAGGATAAGATAAGAGGAAGTTGTAGCTATCACTTTCATCTCCTAATAGACCATGAAAATACACTAAAACACAAGCTATTGAGGAGGTACAAATGTTATCTTAATTATCAAAAGAGGAAAAATATAGATGTTTTTCGATCATGGCCTAGACACAACATAGGTTTGAGGATTTCTTATATATTATTATTTAATATTTTTGGATTAAAAATGCATCCTTTAAAATGGCTCAAAATCTTGTATATATAGAATAAAAGACAAAATAAAGAAAAGGAATCGCATGTTAGAGTCAATAATTAAGAGAAGAATTCATCAATGATTATGGATCACTCTTTATCATTCTCAAACTCTTTTGCATTGAAAGCATTTAATTACTTTGATCATGAGATCAACCATATAAAATCATTGAAAATCTCCTTGAGCCCCTCATGAATTTGAGTCTCCCTTTTGGAAATGAGAGCTCCATTCTTGAAGCTAGCTACATGTCTTTGTTTTTTTCATGTTTGTGCTCCACCTAGATGCATCTAATTGAGCTTGGGTCACTTTACATGTTCTGCATGTAGGCTATAGTCCATGTTGATCTACTCAAGCTAATTATTTTGCCTTTTTTTTTTCTTTCAGGCTCATTATGTTCAAACTTCTTTGTCCCTCAGACACTTTCCTGAACTTATTTCTTTGGATTTGTACTGGGTAACTTTTTAATCCTTTTTTACTTTGGCCAATTACTTTGAGATTTTTTTTGGGCTCATTGTAAAGTCCTCTTCCTTATGCAATTTTCCCATAGATACTTTTTGAACTTGTTTTCCCATGAAAACCTTTCATTTGGGGAATTTCATTGTGTTTAGACTTTTTTCCTTTGATCTTTTATTTCTATATGTATTCCTTTGGGCTATTGTTTGAGCTCTTTTTTCAAACTTTTCTCTTGAAGGATTTTTTTTGGACTATTTCTTTATGGCCTTTTGTTTTCCTCCTTTTTCACAAACTTATTTTATCTTGAAGGAATTCCTTCAGCATGTTGAAAATGGACTTTTCCTTCAGATAATTTGTCCATGGCTTATTTTCTCAGACCTTTTTTCCCACAACTACCTTGAACTTATTTTAAATGCCTTTCAAAAAAAATTAGGTGCCCCTCAGCATTTGGAAAAGTGGACCTTCAGATTTTAAAATGAACCTTTTAGAATTGTGAAAAAAGTCCTTTTAGCTTTATCCCTAAAAAAGTGCCTTTGGACTTTTTGAAAAGGACCTTCGGCCTTTTGTCCTCGGGCACTTCCCCCCCCCACCCCACTCCCCCCCCCCCCAAAAAAAAAAAAAAAAGTACCTTAAAACTTCTTGCTAAGTGGCTTGTTTTCCACTAGAAATGCCATTTCCAAAAGGAAGGAATCCTTCAAAAAAAAATTGAAATGCACCATTCAAAATTGTGAAAATGCCCTTCAAGTTTCTAAAATGAACCTTTCCCAAAGGAAATAACCCTTTAAACTACTTGAAAATTACCCTCAACCTTTTTCAAAATGACCCCTTTTAATGAGAAGTGCCCTTCAGAGTTTTTACAATGGCCCCTTCAGAATTATGAAAAATTCCTTTCATGTTTTTGAAATGGCCCTTTGAGTTTTATTTTCCTCAAAATTTTTGTAAAGTCATTTTTCTCGAAATAATTCCTTGGACTTTTTGTAAAGTCCTCTTCTCTTGTTTGAAATGTCCCTTTGGAGTTCTTGAAAATGGTCCCTATCATACGTTATACATGTCTACCAATTGAAGAATTCTTGACCCATTGACATCTATTTGTACATATTTCAAACACCATTGTACAGATTGAGAATCTGATGATAATGCAGAATGGAATACTTGTGACGTGTTGACTTTATGTATCCTATATTAAAATTGAGAAGGTACATAAATTTCCAATCAAAAGGTCAAGAAGTCATGAGAATAAAAATATAAATCCATATACCATTGAATAAAACTTGAATCTATCTATAGGTGATGCTAGAGGACTTGTACAGATTGAGGTAAAGCATGAAATTTACTCCAAATTACCAAGATAAGGCTATTTGATGGTAATATATGAATAATATTAGGAATTAGACTAACATGTTGGTATATTTATATCAAATAGAATAATTACATCACCTTTAATTCATGAATAATTTGAAAATAATCTCAACAAATGGATTTGTACCTTGTTTAAGAGATACATTAGCTTACATAATCTCAAAAGAGTCACACTTTAAATTGGAACCTATGAACTCTTTATTAAATTAAAAATGTGTGTAATTATTTATAAAATTCATTTATAACCTTTTAAGATGACACAAACTGATGAAAAACACATAATCTTCTTCAAAATTGAACCAGGAGAGCATTCTCAAAGATAGTGGAAGAAACAAGGTTTTATGCTATAAATTCCTTCTTGGAAGGATCCATAAACTAAGAGAAATATGGAAAATAGAATAATTACCCCTAAAAACATTTAAAAAAACCATTTATCTTCATTATTTATGGATTTTGATAAATAGGCCCAAGAATATACCCCTCTCAGATGCATAACCTATAGTGACATGCTGTCACTCTTAGCAATTGTTCATAAATATGGGGGAACCAGTCCATAAAAAAATTAAAATAATTTAAATATTACTTAGACCCCTAAAAATTTTCAAATTTTCATCTCCCAAATCTCTCTCTTATTCTTATACCAAGCATTTGAAAACTGCTATTCTAGGCATTCAAGAAAGGTCAAAATTGGATCAAAGTTGGATTTTGAAAAAAATTCACCTAGAAATTCCTCTAAACAACTTATATGACCATTTAATGACCTAATGAATCCTCCATGATGATTTTATCACAAAAATCCTTTGAAAACCAAAGTGAATGCCTCAAAAAGGCTTATTTTTGCACTAAAAATTCTATTTTCACCAAGGAGCTCTAAATGGAATGCCAAAAAATGTCTTAATAAGTATATAAAATGTTTTATTAGGTAAAAAAAGATAGAAAAAATCTTCCTCCTAATCATTACTATTAAAACCTTCTTTGAATGGCACAAAATGGTCAAATTTTACATGGAAATGAGGTATAGAATTAGTCCATAATGTGATCAACCTAATTATTCATTTTTTAGGGATGTAATGACCTTGAAACATAATATTAAGCTCAGAAACACACTCCAAGCTCTTTTTACCACTGAAAAATGACTCAAAAGGCCCAAAAATGACTAGAAAGGATAAGACAAGTCAAAGAAAAGAATTCAAATCACCTAAAAAAACTTAAGACCTATTAACCATGGATTAATAAAGGATTTGTTAGGACAAATAACTAACTCAAAAGACAAATTGGCATGATATTCAATGTTTTGAATGGTAAGGATGACAATTTGACTTGCAGGGTTTAAATTGTCAACATTTTGGTGACTTAACTAGGAAGCATGCCTACTATGCTTGAGAACCAGACCATATACATGACATTTGCACTCATAAAACAATGAAAAATCTAATCCATGATGCAAGAATAAATTTTTATTTGAAATAAGATAACTCCTTCCTCCAAAACAAGAAGGGGAACACACAAAACAAGAAAACTAAGTAAACAAAGCAAATGTGCAAACAAATCACTAATTTAGAACAAAACATAAATAAACTAGTGTGCTTGAACAAAACTTGGAGAAAAACCAAAAAACCAACCATGTACAAGGAACTTAGATCTTCAGTAGTAATGTTTTAAATGTATCCCATTGACTAGGATTGGAAGCTCCTCACCATCCATCTTTACAAGTTGGAAGGCATTATGGGATTTGTAGTTAGAGATTGTGTATGGGTCACTCCAAAGGGAATCAAATTTTGTGTGCTATCCTAGTTTATCTCTATCCTCATCCCACTTGAGGACCAAATCAACTTCTTTGAAACTTCATGAAGAAGCTCCTTTGTCAAAATCTCTCTTCACTTGTGCTTGATAAATTTCTATGGCAAGCATGGACTAATTTATTATCTCTTCCAAATCCATAAGCTCAACATACTTGATCTCCATAGGCTCATTATCCAACAACTCAAGTTGATGCATTAGTTCTAAAGTAAGAAACTCAATAGAAATGGTTAACCTTACTTCCTTACCATATACCAGCTTATATGGAGAGTTGGCTATCGATAGTTTTTAGGTGATCCTATCAGCCCATAGAGATAACTTCAAATTGAGATGCTATGAGCTCTAATTGTCTTCAATATTCCTTTTTATGATCTTCAATAGGTTCTTATTCATAGATTTAATAAGGCCATTGCCTTGTGGATAATAGTCTGATGAAGTGTTAAGATAAATCCCATGTTGGACAACCCATTAGCTGATCCTAGTTCCCAAAAAATCCATTTCATTATTAGAAATAATAGTTGAAAGAACTCCAAATTTAGTAAGTAAACCTTCATAGAAATATAGAACATTGGTTTCATTTGCTTGTTTCAATGCCACTACTTCTATCCAATGAATGAAGTCATCTGTAGCAATTAGAATCCATTTATGTCTTAAATTTGAAGGAGGATTTATGAGACCAATAAAGTCCAATCCCCATTGGATAAAGGGCTGATCCACTACAATTGGTTGAAGAGGTAAGGCTGAAAGTTTCACTTTTCCTACAAACATAACACACTATTTGCACTTCCTAACCCATGCATGGAAATCACCAAATATACTAGGCTAATAGTACCCACCTCTCATAATCTTAAGGGCTATAGTTCTTGAAAAATAATTTCCTCCATGATGTCCATCATGTAATTCTTCAATTAATATCTGAGTTTGGCTTGGCTCTATACACCTTAGTAACATACCATTGATATCTTTCTTGAACAAAACATCATCAACAAGCAAAAATGGAATTGATTGCAACCTAAAATATCTTCTTTTTAAAGCACTTAGATGATAGGGATACATACCATCTTGGAGATATCTTATCAAGTCATGAAACTAGCTAGAAGGTGAGGTATTACCAGCTACAACCTCTTCATCATTTGACATAAAAATAACCTCATTAGTCTCTTGCAAGTCTTGAGCTAAATTCTCACAAAGTCCTTTACCTTTAATAATCTTTGTGACCTTAATTTCCACATCATACTCCATTACTTTGGTTATCCAATTAGCTCTCTTCTCATTTATATATTTGTTTAAAAATAACTCCTTGATGCTTGGATGGGAAGCCATTAGGTATATCTTATTTCTAGACAACAAGTATCTAAACTTTTAGAGAGACCTTATAATTGAAAGCACATGTTTTTCATAAAAGAGTATCTTGTTTCATTCTCTTCCAAGCCTTGACTAAAGAAGGATATTGGCAACTCCAAAGCTTCCTGATTAATTTGCATAAGAATGCTTGAAATGGTGTCCATGTTAGCATAGGTATACAAAATGAAATCCTTTGTGAAATATGGATTTATAAGTGTAGGAGCACTAGTTATGGCCTTATTAATCTCCTTAAAAAATTTTGATCCTTATTTGGACCAGCTAAAACTCTGATTATTCTTAAGCATGGTTGTAAATGGCTTAGCTAAAATGGTAAAATCTAAAATATATCTCCTTATGAAATTGATTTTCCCTAAGAAGATTTGTAAAGCCTTTTTGTGCTTAGGCAAGGAGAGTGAAAGAATGGATTCTAACCTTTTATAATCTATGCTTAAACCATACATTGAAACCACATGTCCAATAATCTTACCTTCATGAACCGAGAAGACACACTTTTTGGGATTTAGAGATACCCCAAATTGCCTACACCTTTCAAACACTTGATTGAGATGAACCATGTGATCACATACACTCTTTGAAAACACTATTATATCATCTAAATAAATAATTTCAAAATTGTTAAGAAAGCCTTGGAATGCCATATCCATGGCTCTCTAAAAGGTTGTTCTAACATTGGATAAACCAAAGGGCATCTTTTTGTATATAAATGGCCCCCACTTAGTTGTGAATGTTGTCTTAAATTGGTCCTCTTCCTTTACCAAAATATGATTGTAGCCACTATATCCATCTAAAAAATAAAACCTCTCCAATCCTGAAACTAGCTATAAAATTTGTTTCATTGATGGAAATAGATAGTGATATTTAAGTGAAGCTTTATTCAAATCATGAAAGTCAACACATAATCTAATCTCACCATTCTTCTGTATCAGAACAAGATTTTCCACTCAAGTTGAGTGATTTATTGGAAATATAATATCTAACTTGATGAGCTTATGAATCTCAAATCTCATCAAAGGCTCAAGCTTAGGATTAATGGACCTTTGTCTTTGTCTCACTGGTTTAGTTTTAGCCTCTAAATCAATGGTGTGTTGAGCTAGAATTAGGTCAAATCCCTTGAGATCACTATATTTCCATATAAATACATCAAAAAAACTTATGCATAACTCAATGAAAGATTCTTTTTGTGAAGGAGTGCATACCTTACCTAACTTCAAATTTTTACCAGTTATAATCTCTACATTGGCATAGTGCTCTTCTTTTGTTGACAAGGATGAATTCTCTTTCCTTAACTCATCATCACCAATAAAAATTATCTCATGTGTGACCAATCCCTTGGGTAACTTATTATTTTTTATTTTCATAATTGATCACCATATTTTTGTAAGTACTTTGATTGGTTTCTTGATGAAAACTCGGCCTCTTCTTGCAAGAATCTCACAATTTGATTATCATCTTCAAAAACTTGTAAATTCTCATGAATTTTTGGAATATAACACATTAAAACAACCACCTTTATGTGTGACTAATTTTTTTCACTTTTTATATCAGATGGGATACTAAATTGTGCCCCAATGGTAGCCAACCTATCTGCATGTTTATTTTCACCTCTTAGTATTGTCTAAATGTTAATGCTTGAAAATATTCAAGTAAGTCCCATATTATATGATTATAATATTTAAGAATTTTTTTTCATATATTCAAACCTCTTACTTGGTAAAATATAAGTTCACTATCACCAAAAACTTTCAAAGTGTTGACTTTCATCTTCCTAACCCACTGCAAATTGTGAACTAGTGCCTCATACTCTGCATCATTATTTGAAAAACCAAATTGGAAATTAATAGAAGAGAAATAACTTTGATTTTTTGGATAAACCAAAATCATTCCATCCCTAGTACCATGTTTATTCCTTGATCCATCAAAGTATAGTTTCCATAAACCTTCACTAGACTCATTATCCTTAACCATGGCTGGAATTGGTGTATCATTCTCATGAAGGTAATACACACCAAGTCCTTAAATTAGCTTATAAGGATCATGATCATGAAAATTATAATCCAAATAATTAATAAAAAAATTGTAACTCCATCCAAAGGTGATTCTTTTTATACTCCACTAGTTTCTAGTACCTCATCCGAGATGATACAATTAGTGTTCACAACACTTGGCATATATGGTTCCAATTGGAAACGTGTAATAGGTTCATAATGAATTGTTACCTTGGTACCATACCTAGTTATAAACATAAAATAATTCCAATCATATGATAAACGTCCACTAATCTTTGAGTTAAAGTCCCTTGAAAGGCACATAACAAAGTAAGGAGGCAAGTCTACCATGACAACATCCTGATGAATAGTAACATTAGGACAAGTATGTAATGTCAATTTCAGATCTTTGATGATGCCTAACATATTTTTTGGTGACCTATCTAATTGAAATACCCCCTTATTATTTGGCTCATAAACAAGTCCAAGATTTTTTGCAATCTACTTAGGCATAATTGTGTTCTTAACTCCACTATCCACCATATAATTATGAACCAAAGTATCACCCACTATCAAAGAAAGGTATAAAAGAGGATATTTATTTGATTTTATCTCATTTTTTTCCACTTTTACCATCTTATTTACTTTATATACTTTTTTTTTATTTTGTTGATCCAAATTAGTTAAGACAACACCGTCTTTCTCAACCAATTTTGGAGACAATTTGAGAGCTGAAAGCTCTTGGATGAGCATATATTTTTGTCCTAGAATGGAAAGAGAATTCCACATACTAATGATGATATTATAAATATTAATCTAATCCAATATATTGAAATGAGACCCATCAACCTTTGGTTACACTTTTTAAATCACTTACTACTCACAAACTAGAGGTATTTGATGAACTTTACTAACCTCTATATTCTAATGTTTTTGAGTTGTAGGGGAAGCAAGTTACTCTTTTGTACTCTTAGAAATATCATTAGGAGTACTTGAAGCATTTTTCACCTCCTGAGCTTCATCAATGGCTCTTATTTTATCTCTAATTATAGCTACAACTTGACCACTTGCATTGTTAGTTTCAACACAATGAGTAAAAACAACATGATCATCCATTTGTCAATTCACATTAATGGCATTAGGCTACCCTTGAAATTTTTGAGTTTTTCATTGTGATGCCAAACTTGTATCTATTAATCATAGGATATATTAATATGGGGGGTGAATCATTATATCATTTATCTTATAAAATTTCCCTTAATCAAATTACACTTTAACATACATTCAAGATATGCAATAAAATTGAAATAATAAACACCACACAAAATAGAGAGAGACACCAGATTTAACATGGAAACCCAATTTGATAAAAACCATAGAGAAAATCTAAAATATATTAATGAGCACCAACTCAAAACATAATATTCGTAAGCACCAACTTGTAGGAGCACCAACCCCTTTGCTGAGAACCAACACAACAACTATTCATGAGCACCAACTCAAAAGAGCACCAACCCCTTTGTTGAGCACCAACACAACAAAAATTCATGAGAACTAACCCACAAGAACACCAACCCATTTTTTGAGTACCAACACAACAAAAATTTATGAGCACCAACCCACAAGAGTGTTAACCCCTTTATTGAGCACCAACACAACAACAATTCATGAGCACCAACCCATAGGAGCACCAACCCTTTTATGTATACCACACAACTATCTCTCAATTTTTCTATCTCAACAAATGATAGTTCATTAAAATATCTCTTTCCTCTCTCACCTTTGCTCTTCTAAGCTAGATATAAAAAATACAAATCATACTCATCTCTCACTATGCTTCTATGCTAGATATTACTATCTCAAATAAAACTCTATCTCACACATTACAAATGGCTTCTCAAGCCTTTATTTATAGCTTTCCAAATGACCTTTGGCCTTCCCCCTTTGTGACCCTTCAATCCTCATGGAAAATAGTGCCAAACTTGCATGACCCTTTGTATCCTTGCATTTGAAAAGTCATGTGGTGACCCTTCATAAGAAAAATCATCATTTCCTCTTTTGTACTTATCTTGGCGACTTTTCATATTCCTCAAAGTTTCTCTTCATGGGAAATTGTGCCCTTCCTCTTTTGTCTTCACTTGGTGACTCTTGGAATTCCCTAAGATGACTCTTCATAGGAAAATGCATCCCATTCTTCTTTTGTCTTTACCCCATGACTCTTTGACTTCTCCATGGGCCCTTATTTATCTTATATGCAACCAAAAATATATTTATTAATATTAAATAAATATTAACACACATTAGCCAAGATATAACTATTATAAACATCATTAAATGCAATGGGGCCTTTATCACCAATAATGCTAGACCTTTGACATCAATGACAATATTTCCAACAATCTCCCCCTTTGTCATTGATGGAAACCTCAATCTTAAAACTACCACATCTTAAAACCTACACATACTATCATTTAGAAAACCTATAGTAACTCCTCCTTACTATAGCAACTTATACCTATTCCCTGTACCTATTTCTGCACCTATACTTGTAACTTCTATTCTCCTCCTTTGACACCAATGGCAAAGGGCCTACCTAGAGCTAACACTTAGCTCCCCCTCAATTGATGCTAAATCTTAATGGTAGGAAGTAATAGAAATTACTCCCAACTCCTCTTGCAGATCTTTGAATGTGTCCTTTGATCATACCTTTGAGAAGATATCTGATAATACATATAAATTGTTTCCTGTCCTTTGAGCATCTACAATCAACTCATTTGAATCTTTTCTTCTAATATCACAACCTTCTACATGAAACTTTAATGTGTATCCCTAATCACATATTTGAATTACACTCAATAGATCATGCTTAAGACCTTTTACATACAAAACATTCTTAGTCTTTGTTCTACCATTATCCAAACTCAAAGTACCTTTTTTGTCTATCTTGGCAGTGGTTTTATCTCTAAATTTCACTATGCCACCATTGGTCTTATTTATATTTATGAAATTAATCTTATCTCCTGTCATATGCCTTGAATATCCACTATCAATTAACCATGGCTAATCTTCATATCTTACATGCAAAGTTGTCTAAACCATCATAGAATCTTTAGGTTATTTCTTGTGCCATGAACATGTCTGAACCTTCTTCTTGATGAATGGAGCTTTGAAACTTTGAACCTTCTTGACTAACTTGAACACACTTCTACATTACTAAGTTATGTGTCTGAAGTTGTTACATTTGTAACATATTATGGCCTCTTCACCAAAGCTTGATAGAGGAACAAAAGAGTTGTAGCTTCTGCTTGACTCTATATGACTTTCCTTCTCCTTATTTCTGAAACTATTAGCTCTTTTTTGAAATTATAATTTCTTGTGACCATATCCATTAAAATAAAAATAGTAACCATAAAAATAAGACATGTCTGTATATCTCTACCCTGATTGCCTTTTGTAGCTTTGTTCCCTCTAGCCTTCTTTGTTTGAAATGTCCTATGTATTCTTCACTTCTTCTCTTTTTGTTTCCTCTTTCGTAAGAGCTTAAACATAGATCTTTTTCTTTTCAAATCCAATACCTATCTTATCTAAATCTACCTTTTAACTTTATAATATCTTATTCAATATGTTAGTTCTATCCTCAAATTTTGAATCACTAAGTACATTATCATTGACTGCTTTCTCAATATCTTCTTTTAAAGAGGCAATTTCAATAACATACCGTTCACATTATTTTCTTACTTTTTACAACTATGTTGTTATATCTTATTCATTCTTTTTGGCTTCTTCCAAGTGTGCTATTAGACCATCAATTATTTCCTTTGACTCCTTTTCATTTTCCTTGATCTGGCGCTTTAATCTTTGATTCTTCTTCTCAATAGCTTCTAAATATTCTAAGGCACAGATGAGTTCTCCTTCCAGATTCACTTTGGCTTCATCCTCTTCTTCTTCTTGATCATCAGTACTTTTGCTTATAGAGGCATCTAAATGTATGGCCATGAATAGAATATCTTCTTCTTCTGAATCACTAAATTCACTATCTTTGGCTGAGCTAGGATCTCTAGAATACAGGCTCTTCTTCTTGAATGGCTTCTTAAATTTACCTTTGAAATTATTCTTGTATGTAGAGTTTTATTCTTCATCATCATTACCCTTATTTAGGAATTTAGCTAAAAAATGTTTAATCTTTCCAAAATTAAAACATTTAAAATGTAATTTTCCTTGATATTTACCTATTCCCCTTTTCATCTTGCGAATGAAAAGATCTCCGTTGTCATCTTCATCATCACTGAAACTATCACTTGATTCTTGAATCTTATCTTTCTATTTCTTTGATGTCTTGAAAGTTGCTTCTCTCTTTGAGGGTTTATCTTATTCAGTCCACATCTCATATGCCATGAGTATACCATGAAGCTCATCCATATTTAATTTGGCTAAATTATTCATCTCCTTGATTACCAAAACCTTTTCATCATATCTCATTGGTAGAGATCTCAAAACCTTTTGTACCACCGTTGAATCTTCCAACATTTCTCCAAAACCTTGAATCTGATATACTATTTGATCAACTTGCAAAAGATAACTTGATATATCTTCTTCTTCCATCTTCAAACTTTCAAACTATCTTCTAAAAGTCTGAAGCTTAGCTTGCTGAACCTTTCCATCACCTTTGTAAATATTATCAAGTTTTACCCAAGTTTCATGAGTAGATTTACATTGCATAACTTTAACAAATTCAAATTCACATAAACCACATAAAATAACATTTAAATCTTTAGCATTACATTCACTTGCCTTCTTTTCTGTTGGAGTAATTAAAAGTGTTTGTGGCTCTTCATATTCTTCCACCACTACTTGCCATATGTCGAATCCAAGGGAAATCAAATAAGTCTTCATTCTTATGCTCCAAAAAGCATAATTCATCCCATCAAACATAGGTGCCTTTTTTTTATAAAATCCTTCATGTGATCCAGCCATCATGTTTTTCCAATCTACCTTCAAGTTATAAAACATTTTCAAAAGGAACCTGCTTTGATACCAATTGTTAAGCATATGATATACTAAGAGGGGGGGGTGAATTAGTATATCATATATCTTATAAAATTACCTTTAATCAAATTCCACTTTAACATACATTCAAGATATGCAATAAAACTAAAATAATAAATACCACACAAGATAGAGAGAGACACCATATTTAATGTGGAAACACAATATGGGAAAAACCATGGAGAATAATATCAAGTATATGAATGAGCACCAACTCAAAACAAAATATTCGTACTCACCAACTTGTGGGAACACCAACCCCTTTACTAAGCACCAACACAACAACTATTCATGAGCACCAACTCATAAGAGCACCAACATAATAATAATTCATGAGAACCAACCCACAGGAGCACCAACCCCTTTGTTAAGCACCAACACAACAATAATTCATGAGCACCAACCCCTTTATTGAGCACCAACATAATAATAATTCATGAGCACCAACCCACAGGAGCACTAACCCTTTTATGTATACCACACAACTATCTCTCAATATTGTTATCTCAACAAATGATAGATCATTATAATATCTCTTTCCTCTCTCACCTTTACTCTTCTAAGCTAGATATAACAAATACAAATCATACTCATCTCTCACTACTCTTCTAAGCTAGATATTACTATCTCAAATCAAACTCTATTTCAAAAATTACAAATGGATTCTCAAGCCTTTATTTATAGCTTTCTAAGTGACCTTTGGCCTTCCCCCTTTGTGACCCTTCAATCCTCATGGAAAATGGTGCCAAACTTGCATGACCCTTCATATCCTTGCATTTGAAAAGTCATGTGGTGACCCTTCATAAGCAAAAGCATCCTTTCCTCTTTTGTCCTTATCTTGGTGACTTTTCATATTCCTCGAAGTGTCCCTTCATGAGAAATTGTGCTTTTCCTCTTTTGTCTTCACTTGGTGACTCTTGGAATTCCCCAAGATGACTCTTCATGGAAAAATGCATCCCATTCTTCTTTTGTCTTTACCCCATGACTCTTTGACTTCTCCATGGGCCCTTCTTTTGTCTTATATCCAACCAAAAATATATTTGTTAATATTAAATAAATATTAAAACACATTAGCCAAGATATAACTATTATAAGCATCATTAAATGCAATGGGACCTTTATCACCAATAATGCTAGACCTTTGACATCAATGACAATAGTTTCTCATTGTGATGCCAAACTTGTATCTTGGTACTGACCTCCTTGAAAATAAAAATCTTCTTGTATCATTTGTGGCATAGT
Source organism: Torreya grandis (assembly GCA_037957365.1). Taxonomy (NCBI): domain Eukaryota; kingdom Viridiplantae; phylum Streptophyta; class Pinopsida; order Cupressales; family Taxaceae; genus Torreya; species Torreya grandis. The sequence continues at coordinate 416,457 of JARHVA010007642.1, forward strand.
GATGTTTTGTGATACCAAGGCCTAATTATGAGCATCATTGAGATTTGAGGTTGCCAACCTAAATCTTGCATCAAGTTATTTTGAGGTGGGATGGGAACAATGGATTTTGAAGTAGAAGTAGCTTTGAGATCAAGGAAAACATATGGATTAGCTATACTTATGGTTTCTTATGCTTGGTAAGGTGGTCTATTCTCTTTAAAACCCTAATGAAGAGGTATTTGATCTCTAAAAGTCTGATAGGTAGTCTAATTTTATTGTTGATAAGGTCTATTAGCCTAAATTTATTGCCTCTTGAGTGGTAATATTTCATTCCAAAAGGATTGTAGCAATCCTTTCAACTCTCCTATCTCACTAGCTTGACTATTAAGGGCTATAATTTGAACTTGAGAAGATGGAATAGGAGATAAGGATTGAATTTGAGGAATTTAAGGGGTTGGTATAGACTTCAATTCTAGGAATATAGGCATTGGAAGTCTTTGAGAAAGCTTACTAGCTTGTATCAAATTATTCTTTACCCTTATTGCAACCTCATAAGCATTTGGCAAATTAGTACCACCCATTGACTATATCATCACACTAATTTTAGAGCTAAGGGATTTTAAATAATATATGAATGCATATTCAGGGGATGGCCTAATCAACATAGGTATCTTGGTCCATGTTTTTTGATATATGAGGTTAAAATTAGACAAAGTCATGAGGAGGTCTCTTTATGGTAGTTAACTACTCAACCAAAGAGAGGTGATTAGATTTGTCATCAAGTTTCTTGACTAAGGCTGAATCCAATTCATCCCAAGTATAAATGGAGTTTAGTGGGAGGTTTGTATACCACTGCAATGCTTTTCCTTTGAAGGAAGTAGAAAGGAATCTAATAGCAACATTATCCTAAACAACATTATGGACTGAAAAAAGATTAACTACATCTTGGATGTGCTTGATAGGGGTTGTTTGATTTTCTCATGAGAAGAATGGGATACTCTTGAGGGTATACATAATAATGGCATCAAACTAGGATAAATTTAGTGGGCTACCTTTATTAAATGGAACAAACAATTGGTTTTTGATAGCCATTTTGATTGTGGGGATTGGAGTGTTTAGAATAGTATGATAACTAGGAGAAAAATGCTATTTTAGAGGATATGAACTTGTCCTAATAAACCTTAATCTCTTCTATGATGTAGAATAAAACTCAATAAATTTAAAATAAATACCTTTACTAGCTGACCTTGTGGTAATCTTTGGCATGAAAGAATTGCCTGAATGATGTTATGAACTTTGCAACCTAAAGAATCTCTAGCTTGTGATGAAGATGGATATTCTCCTCAAATCCAAACTTCAACTATGCCAAGGAGTAAGAGCCCCACTAGGCATGCCAAAAATTGTTGTCAATCAAACTCACACCCTTGTGAAGGTAGTTTTAGGTCTTCACAGTTTGCTAAAACATGGAAACAATCCTAGCTTGTGGGTGGCTTAATCAATGGATTGAATCTCTAGATTCTAAGAGTTAGCTCCCTTTGGTGTATCACTTAGTATCCCTAGTATATGCTACAAACTAGCAATGAAAAGGGAAGAGGGAAAGGTAAGAAAGAAAATTGAAGGGAAATCCTATCTAATGATGGTGATACACCAAAAATATGGCCTCCATTTGCTTGACATGCACTAAGAAGATGAAAAAGGATGTGAATCTAATTATGATACTAAAATGGTATCCTTTGAGCATCATTATTTTACATAGAGGCTCAATCATGTTGCAAAATCTAAGGCAATTATTTGATAGGTCTATAAAAGACACTAGAGAGAGATTGTGCTTGCCATACAAATCAAGATGATAGAGCATGCTACATGACCTATAAGGATGAGTTTAGCACCTAAAAATAGGTATAATGGAAAGGATAAGATGAGAGGAATCCATATCTATCACTTTCATCTCCAAATAGACCATGAAAATACACTAAAACACAAGTTTTTGAGGAGGTACAAATTCTATCTTATTCCTCAAAAGAGGTAAAATGTAGATGTTCTCCGAGCGTGGCCTAGCCACAAAAAGGTTCAAGGATTTCTTATCTCTTTTTTTTACTATTTTTGGATTGAAAATACATCCTTTAAAATGGATCAAAAGCTTTTATATATAGAAGAAAAGACAAAATAAATAAAAAGAATCATGTGTTAGAGTCAAGAATTGAGAGAAGTCATCAATGACTATGGATCACTCCTTGTTTTTCTTTAAATTTTTTGTATTGAAAGCATGCGATTACTTTGATCATGAGATCAGCCATCTAAAATCACCACAAATCTCCTTGAGCCCCTCATACATTCAAGACTCCCTTTTGGAACTAAGAGAGATTTGCTTGAAGGTAGATACATATCTTTGTTTTTTGCATGTTCATGCTCTACTTGGATGCATCTAATCAAGCTTGTCTCACTTTACATGTTCTACATGTAGTTGGTAGACCACATTGATCTGCTCAAGATAATTCTTTAGCCTTTTGTTTTATTTTAGGCTCATTATGTTTGGGCTTCTTTGTGCCTCAAACAATTTCCAAAACTTATTTCCTTGGATTTTTACTAGGTAATGTTTTTACACTTTTTTGTTTGCCCAATTACTTTGGGCTTTTTGTTCAGGCTCATTGTAAAGTCCTCTTCCTTATGCAATTTTCCCACATACACTTTTTGAACTTATTTTCCCATGGACAACTTTCATTTGGGGCATTTCATTATGTTTAGACTTTTTGCCTTTAGGTTTTTGTTTCTATATGTATTCCTTTGGGCTATTATTTGGGCTCTTCTTTTTGGATTTTTCTCCTGAAGTAATTTTTTTTGACTATTTCTTTGTGGCCTTTTGTTTTCCTTTTTTTTGTAGACTTATTTAGGAATTATTTTGGATATTTTGAAAATGGAATTTTACTTCAGACAATTTGTCCATATCTTATTTCCTCAGACATTTTTTCCCATAACTACCTTAGACTTATTTTAAGTTCCTTTAAAAAAATTTAAGTGCCCCTTAACATTTTGAAAAGTGGACCTTTGGATTTTGAAATAAACCTTTCAAAATTATGAAAAAAGTCCTTTTGGCTTTATCCTTAAAAAGGTGCCTTTGGACTTATTGAAAAGGACATTCAACCTTTTGTCCTTGGGCACTTTCCAAAAAAAAAACAAAAAATTACCTTTGAACTTCTTGCTAAGTGCCTTGTTTCCACTAGAAATGCCCTTTCGAAAAGGAAGGAATCCTTCAATTTTTTTTTGAAATGCACCATTTAGAATTGTGAAAATGCCCTTTAGGTTTTTGAAATGAACCTTTCTAAAAGGAAAGAACCCTTTGAACTTCCTAAAAATGACCCTCAGCCTTTTTGGAAATGACCCCTTTTTTTGAGAAGTGCCCTTCAAAGTTTTTACAATGGACCCTTCAAAATTATGAAAAAGTCCTTTCAACTTTTTAAAATGGCCCTTTGAATTTTTTTTTCCTCAAAAATTTCATAAAGTCATTTTTCCTGAAAGAATTCCTTGGAATTTTTGTAAAGTCATCTTGGCTTGTTTGAAATGTCCCTTTGGAGTTCTTGCAAATGGTCCCTATCATGTGTTATGCATTTGAAAATGAAAGAAAGTTGGCAAGTGACCTACCCAAACCATCCCATTATGCATTTAGAACCTTTTTTCATGTATACCAATTGGAAAATTCTTGACCATTTGACATACATTTATACAGAGTTTAAACACCATTGTATAGACTAAGAATTTGATGATAATGCATAATGGAATACTTGTGAGGTGTTGACTTTATGTATCCTATCATTAACCTGAGAAGGTACATACATTACCCATAAAAAGGTCAATAAGTCATGAGAACAAAAATATCACTCCATATACCATTGGATAAAACTTGAATCTATCTATAGGTGATGTTAGAGGACTTGTACGGATTGAGGAAAAGCACGAAATTTACTCCAATCTGCTAAGATAAGGCTATTTGATGGAAATATATGCATAAGAATAGGAATTAGACTATCATTTTGGGATATTGATATAATATTCAATCATTTCATAACCTTTAACTCATGAATAATTTGAAAATAGTCTCAATAAATAGATTTGTACCTTGTTTAAGAGATACATTAGCTTACATAATCTCAAAAGAGTCACACTCTAAATTGGAACCTATGAATTCTTTATTGAATTAAAAATGTGTGTAATGATTTATAAAATTAATTTATAACCTCTAAATATGACAAAAACTAATGAACAACCCATAATATTCTTCAAAACTAAATCAAGAGAGCGTTCTCAAAGATAGTGGAAGAAACAAGGTTTTATGCTATAAATTCCTTCCTAGAAGGATCCATAAATTGATACCAAGATGAAAAGGAGAATAATTACCCTTAAAAAAATTAACCAAAACCATTTATCTTCATTATTTACTAAGTTTGATAAATAGGCCCAAGAATATACCCCTCTTAGATGTATAGGCTATAGTGACCTATTGTCACTCTTATAAATTATTCATAAAGATGGGGGAACCAATATGCAAAAAAATTAAACTAATTTAAATTTTAATTATACCCATAAAAATAGACAAATTTTAAGCTCCAAAATCTCTCTCATATTCTCGTATTGAGCATTTGAAATCTGCCCTTCTAGGCATGCAAGAAAGGTCAAAATTGGAACAAAGCTGGATTTTTAAAAAAAATCACATATAAATTCCTCAAAACCACTTATAATATCCTTTAATTACCAAATAAATCCTCCATGATTCTTTTCTCACAAAAATCCTTTGAAAACCAAAGTGAATGCCTCCAAAAGTCCTATTTTTACACTAAAAATGCTATTCTCACCAAGGAGATATGTATGGAATGCCTTTAACATTTTTAGTGAGTATCTAAAATATTTTATGAGATGAAAAAATATGTAATAAATATTCCTCATAATTATATACTATCAAAACTTTCTCTTAATGGCACAAAATGGTCAGATTTTGCATGAAAATAAGGCATAGATTTTTTAGGGATGTAATAAACTTAAAACATGATATTAAGCTCATAAATACACTCTAGGCTCTTTTTAACATTTAAAAATGACTCAAAAGGCCCAAAAAATGATTATAAAGCACAAGACAAGTCAAAGAAAAGACCTCAATTCACCTAAACAAACTTAAGACCTGTTAACCATGGATTATTCAATGAATTTTTAGGACCAATAATTTATTCAAAAGACAAACTGGCATGAAATGTAAAGTTTCAAATGGTTAGGGTGATAATTTGGCTAGTGGGGTCAAAATTGTCAACACACACATCAAGAACTCTTCCTCACTTATCTTTGGTTTATGCCTAAATAACTCATTAAATACATATCCTAGGCTGAGTTTCCATTCATTTTCCACCACTATACTAGTTTTCTAGCATTTATAAGGTGTCAAGAGCCTTCTTCCTTTACTATACCACTCTTTATGACCTCTTAGGACCTGCTCAAATAATCTTCTTTTCTAACCATTTAAAACAACCTCCAAATATCCATATTCACTTGAACTTACTACTTTTCCAACTAATTTGAATGTATAGTAATGTAATACTCTTTTCTCCCCATAGAATACTAACTTCCAAATGTAATTGAATAAGATAATGCATGGAAGATATGCTCTACCTTTACTCTATCCATTTGATCCAAAATCTTGTGAGCTCAATTTCATCATGGCTATTATGGAATGAAGATCAACTAAAACTTGCTCCTCTACCATTATTGTTTCACCATTGGTGTCAAGTTTCTTGTTATTTTAGAGTTCTTCACTATTCCATCTTGATTCTAGTATAAATTGTGATGATGTTTTTGTCGTTATCAACTCATATTCATATGGTTTTCTTTCTCTTCAAGCACCATACCTGCAATTTCACCATTATCATGACATGTTAGAATAAATTCTTGTGTTTGAACAGCTCCTAGCTTACTGATTGCTTGTTCAATGCTTCTTCATCCTTCTCCCTAAGTTTTTCTCCTTCTTCAAGGCTTTTAAAAATTTCTTCAAGCTTGCATATGGTCTTTAAAATGACCATTATATCTCCCTCTTGTTCAAAACTTGTAGTATATTTTCCTAGTTTCAAAAATTCCATTTTATCTTTCTCTTTCTTTTTAGCCTTTATTCCTTGTATGGTTAGTGACCATAAGAACCTACTAATATTCTTGAAAATTCCTTCATTTATCTTACCTTTGGATAAACCTTCATCATCTTCATTAGTGTCTCATATTGGTTGTCTATCATATGCCTACCAATTTGCTTTCTTATAAATGAGAAAGACTAATTTTTTTAGCTTTCTTACCTCTCCTTGGAATGAATTTCTTTCCTCTAAACTTTTGTCTCATATGGATCTGTTGTTCCATTCTTATTGGAATGTTCTCTTGTAGATGTGAAACATGATTTCCTCACATCATCCTTGTTCTTTTCATCTTGTTAAGAATGCATTTGCTTAAAATTTATTATTGGTGCCTGAACTTCTACTTCTTTAATACCTACAACTTTACATTCTGAACTTACACCCATGATTCTTTAACTCTCCATCTTGTGGTCTAACTTTTGCCTCCATTGGTATTGAAAATCCATCATCCACATACTACCTTCCATCACTATTTTGAACAATCTCATATCTTTTTTTATGTTGATCTTCATGATTTGGTTGAGGCTGATGTCCCTCACTTACTTTGTATATATATTTAAAGGACATATCTACACCCTTTTACATGATAGTATCTTCTTGTGCTTGCTCATCTACATAGTCTTCAAGACCTACAAATAACTTTTCCATCACTTTTATATCTCTTTCCCACCAATAAGTCTCCTCTTTTGCTTAGTTATCTACATGCTCTTTACCTGCAAATAAACATTTGTGTAACCAATTAAACTAAAAATCTTGTGGTTTACTTACTTCTCCTGATTCCTTTAGTATTGGCACTTCTCCATCATACTTGATCATCATGTTCATGCCTTCAATCAAGTTCTCATCATGCCTTTCCTCTATTTGTTATTCATCATTTATCAACATAAATGCTTCTTTTTCTTGATGTATTCCTCCTTCATAAAGTATCTCACCTTCTTGCTCTATGAGCCTATTTATGGACTCAAAAAATTCCTATCCAATAACAATTTTTTGACCTACAATCAAAACATCCAAAGCAATATCATAAGTAAAACCATGCAACTGCACTACGTCTTGAGTGTCTCCTTGTTGTTCTTCTTCCCCTATATCAACTTTCTCCAACATTTTTCCTTCTTCATGATGTTACAAACTAGATTCCTCCTCCCAATCAAGTTACTTCTCACATTTTATTTGATTCCCAATATGAGAATATCTTTCAAGTTTCCTAATTTGCAACTTCAACTCTCTCTTCAAGGTTATTTTCACCTTTAGCCTTTGTCTTCTTTCCTTGACCACCTTAATTGGCCATTTGCATCTCCTTATCTTGCATACATTCCAAGTCACTTTCATGTTTCCAATCATGACTTCAATTGAATTGATTTGATGTCTTACTCCATTGATATCCTTTTGGAAAGCTTCCATATTTTATTTCTTTCTCATTCCCTTCTCTTTTTCTTTCTTCATTTGATATATTGTTTTTTTTTGGGCAGCTCCTTGATTACTTCCTTTATCAAGTCTATTACACCTTGCCCCATATCTTTTCCTCATAGAAGGTACTCTTATTAATTGACTAACACCTCACCTAGACTATTTATTTTGAGCCTTAGTCTATTGGTGCACTTGTCTCACCCAAGCCTCTATCCTTGCTTGGTCTTTTGACAATTTCTTGGATCTCACCTAAATCTATTGTACCCTAGTCTTTTGATCTCTTACATGACCTAAAATCATTATTTTACAATTAAATTAAACAAGATACATTATCACCTTGTACCTTGTGCATGGCTACCTCTTCAAATCCCTCCTTTCTCTTTGATCTCCTCTCAAGCCTCTAATGGCCTTCAAGAATTTTTACTATAACACCTCTCTATAAAATATTTCCAATTTATTTTATTTATCACTTTATATCTACCCTCCTTAATTTTTTGGCCACTTGAAATTGTATAATTGATGTGCTTCTTTTGATAAACTTGGCTCATCAATTTATACCTCAATATGAATCTTCTACCTGCAACTCCAACTGGATCTTCTCTTGTTCTTTTCCTTGGATCCTCCACTTGTTCACAGGTTCTTGTGCTCTGATACCATAATGGTGCAACCCCAAATGAGTAAAATATGATCTTTACTAAACCTATGCTCTTAAGAGAGCTTATTATCTACAAACCCACACTTGGCCTATATCACCTAATTTTTAAAGCAAGAACAAAAACCATGGAACATGATTGAAAAAATCATATACTCATTATGACATTAAATATACCCAACATACACCTAAACATATCTATATAGGTTCTCAATTAGATGGTGATAAGCTTTCAATCCATACTACCCTATATGCAGGGCTTAAGGGCTTGTAACATTGTTAAAACTAATTTTTGAGCATATCTTCTTCTGAACACGTAATATTTGGAATCTAAAAATATTTTTGGATACCCATTATAGCCTTGTATAACATATATAAAAATCACCCAAGGTTATTTTGTATAAAATCTAAGATATGATAATTGTGATAGTTTAACTAGGCTAAATTAGCCCTGGGATAGTCATAAATGCTCTATATCTCTCATTATAGGAATGATCTTAGAAAAATAAATACTTATATGAGTACCCATTTGTATAGGTTTAACATATGTAAAACTTAAGGGGGGTTTCTTTGTATAAATTAGGAAAAATTGTACCTAGTCTTAGCATATTTAAGCCTATTCTAGCATACTATTTGTTACAACAAGGGTATATAGATTTAAAATCACCATAAAACATGTTGTATCACCTCATTTATTACCTCAAAAATATTTAACATCATCCTTGAGTTACCCATCCTCAATTTCACCTTAGTTTGCATGAAATTGTCCTTCACTATTCACTATTTTACACTCTCATATCTAAAAATTTATGTCATTAATAGCTTCTTCCACATGTAAAACAAAGGGATTAAATCTTAAAAGGTTTTTACACTAATATGGGAAGACATATTTTCCAAATTTTATCAATTTTCATTGGATATAATTTTTTTATGGCTTACCCTAGTTTCGGCTCTAGAACACAAGATTGCTTTAAAATACACAAAACACATTGTCAAACTCTCAAATATTTTTTTTTGTTCTTTTCTAAACCTCCCCTAAATTTTAATATTACCAAAAAAATGAAATAGGGCCATTAACATTGAATTTTACTTTTCATGCTTGCTGTGCTATTCGAGAACTCATTACACAGTCATACTAAAACATGAATAAAAATATAGAAAAATAGAATTTATTCACACCAAGGCTTCACACACTTTCATTAATGTTTTTAATCATTATTACATGAATTATAATTTAAATTATTCATCATCAAATTTATTATTGACTACAAAACTAATTCCTAAGCTAAATCTTAGTAATTCTCAACAACTCCTAAAGATGCTCAATGATCTCTATCTTGACTCAACAATATTCTAAACTTGAAAATGTGATAAAATAATCCTATTTACTCCTCATGAGATCATTCCTATAATTTCATCATGTTGACATGGCTTACATGGCCTTATTCATCCTATAACAAGTCAAATTGACCTTTACAACTCTTTACAAACTATACTTACCTCCTCCAAAGTTATTTACACACATTTGAATTTAACCATCCATAAAATGGAAGGAAAATAGATTTAGACCACTCTTATCCCTTATGAAAATATAGCATATATGTCCTATAAAATAATTATACTCCTACATCACTATGTCCCTCAACAACCCTATCAAGGTTGGCATCAGTCCTAAGAGCCAGGCTAATCTTATGGTCAATCCTTTCCTTCTCCATATGAACATGATGTTGTTGAGTAAGACTATGAAGAAGCTTGTGAATAATATTATGAATAAGCCTATGAGGAAGGCTATCAATAAAATATTATTAGGAATATTAAACAAGAAATCTAAGATTGTAAAATAAAATTCTTTGAGGTAGTCCTCCTCAAGTTTTACCTATCCCTCCTCAAGAATCATCTTATGTTCCATATCAATTTTCTCATGCTCCTTATCCTCATTAAACAAAAAACATCCACTATCCTCAATAAGATCCAATTGAATCCTCAAATGAGCCTGATAGCTTACAAACTTGAACTTGGAACCAAGTAGTGAAGTCTTGGGGAAACAAATATAAAGAGAGTGAAGACCAAGAAGCTGATGTCAATAGATAATTTTTTTTGGTTTAAATACTATTTCTCTCTCCTCAAGATCCTATAGCTCAACCCTCATGCAAGTCTATACAAGAATATTTTCAATGTGAAAAGGAGGCCTTAGTTGAGAAAGGGGGATATGAGGTTGTAGCTATTGAATAACCTCAAGAGGGATATGAGAAAGTTGAGGTGATTGATGAAGAAAATGAAATGATAATATCCCAATAAGACCTTTTCTCTCTCTAAGAGTTATTTCAAGAGTCTCTCATTTCCAAGTCTCTCAATCTCAATAGTTATCCTTATACTCTCATACCCATTCATGAGCCATCCAAAACACCTCATATTCCCTCTACAACCCATGAACTTTCTCACCACCCTCCCACCTCTTCGTTTCTAAAAGGATAACCCATCTTTTGCAAGATTAGTGAAGAAGAGAAAGCTCAAAGTATAGCTGATCAAGAAGATGTTTCAAGTATCTATGATGAAGAGTTCACTATAGAGACTCCCCTTGGTGAAGACAAACATAAATCAATTTTGTTGAGTGAAGAAGGAGAAGATCTAGACCATGTTGTAGTTGTTTACAAGGAGTTTTATTATCACATGAGAGAAGAGGTGTTTGAGAAGGACATAACATCAGTTAAGTTGGTTAATATCAATGTGTATGAGTACGAGCTTGAACCTAAAAATACAATATAAGAAGAAGCTACTAATGACTCCCTAAAACAAGATGATTTTTGGTAAATATTCTATAAGGTATGTAGTGAATTTTAGGATCTTCAAAGGTATATACATACTACTATCCATGTTAAATATATTATTGAAGATGCTTTACCCTTTAAAGTACAACATGCTAGATTCCAAGTCACCAAGCTTTTTGAAGTGGCAACTAATGATCTTAAAACTTATAATAATATTAATCTCATTCAAATTACCATGAAGGTCAAATAGTCATGACCTAATGAGGCATCATTGGTAAAAATTTTAACTAAAGAGTACCATGGGAAGGATGTTGAAGTGAAATAGGAGTTCACCTTCTTAGGTGATATGTTTGTATCTATTGTGGCTACATTTAATATGGTGCTAAAGAGAATGGCAATCATGAAGGAATTAGATACATCAATTCCAAAGATAAAAAGGCATTATTCCTCATTCACTCCTTTATCTCATGAATTAAATAATGTTACAAGATTTTCCTTTGACCCAGGAGGAGAAAGCTACTTCAGGTTAGTTTGTATATAACCTAGTTCCTTTGAGTTATGTGTGTTTTCCCTAAGTGTTCATGAGATAATAAGTGTGTGTCTTTGTCTTGTCTTAATGTGTTTGTTTTATATTGTGTTTGGTGTCCTTTCATATGTTTATCAATGTTAAGTGTAGTGTATGGGTGACTCCATTACCTAAGGCTAGGATAAAGCAACTAGTCCTTAGCATAGTAGCCATGCTACCCCTAGTAAATCATCAAAATGTTGACTACATTTTACCCTAGGTCAAACTTGGTCAAAAACCCTTGTATAATAAAACTTTTCATGAATTCTTATAGGTTTGAGAATGGTTAAAATAATCCTTAAAAAGATCTAGTCACATTTTGAGAGTCACATCATATGTTTAGTCCTTGTCATATTTGTTCACTTTGTCTTGTGTCATTTTATGCCACCTTTGGTCATATTAAAGAGTTGTATGTAAATTACAAAAAATACAAAGGTTTCAGGATGTATACTAACATCCAACCTATCAAAGAATGTCATAGGAGGTCTACCAAACTAAAAAATTATAGGTTTAACATCTATCCAATGAGATCAACTGAAAAGAGAATAGTTTATGACATTGCATAAACTATATGACACATTTGGAACGTGGGAAGGCTTTAAGTAAGTATATTTTTATTCCGTCAAATCACTTCCAATCTTAGGTGGTTCAAACAGGTCCAAAAATGGAAATAAATGACCTCTCTCTCATTGCTCTGTTAGGCAGGTCAATAAGGTCAATCAATTTACACTTGGTACGAATAGGATATGAAGAGTTAGTTTGAGTGCACTTGGGGAATGTTAGAAATACCTTTATAATTCATTTTATTTGTAATAGTTTTAGTATTGGTGATCTATTCTTCATGAATAATCTTTAAGATTTTTAATGTCTCTAAACTTCTTTCACATCCCTAATGGCTTCATTTTTTCTTTATTTGCATTAATATGAGTAAACCAAGTAGTGAATATGGTTTTAAAAATAATTTACACTCCTTTCATGTTGTCTCCAACTATTTTTTCACATGTGAAAGTGGTGAGATAGGTAAAAACATCTCATTGTGATAATAAATGCATAACAATGATAGTCTGTAGAATAGTGTCTTAGTAATGGTAGAGTTTCATCTCCTATAAGTGACTCTAGGTCAAGATGATATACCTATGCTTACCCTATCAGAGCAGATAAGTCATTTATCTATGGATTATTTTCATTTCATGACATTAAGGTTGATTGATATGGATTCCTAAGACACTAAGTGAATACCAATCAAATTCCTAATGTACACAATCACCTATAGTCACTTGTAGGTTTGTACAGATAATTATAAGTCTATTTAAAACCCAAGAAATATGTTGTGTACAATTAAAAGACTTGAATGGAAATTATCAGGTCATCCAAGGTTCATGATTTTGATCTTGTAGTCAATTCAAAACTTGTAGTCAACTAGAGTTTAAGAAACTTGCCAATGAGAAGTTTTACCTTAACTTCTCTGAATGAGGTTTTAATCATATAATGTGGCATCTGTGGGTGTTTATGAGGTCTGGATAATATTGATGGTTTCTCTCTTATAGATTAGACTTAGAGATAGAATTTTAAAATAAAGAGGAAGTTGTTAGGTCAAGAGGGAAGAATGGTTGAATGGTTTAAACTTAGATAAGTTCCTACTAAAAATACTCAGTGAACAACATAGTTATTAGGTCAAAGGGACTTGTAGAAATATAATGTTACAACTAATAACTAGTGCATTGGTGATAACATATGAGAGTATAATATAAAATAATAGATGAGTCTATTCATGTGTGATGGATCTAATGAATTGAATAGAAATAAGGATATGAGTATAGTGTTCAAGCATATAACCACCTAAATGAATCTCATGGTTCCCCAAATGAAACATTTACAGTATGACTGCAGACCTATAGTGAATTGATAGTAGAGAGATAAGAGTATGGTTTTAAGATATAAATGGATTCATTATAATGTAGAATAATATTAATGACCTCAGGGTGAATTAAAAATCATGAAATATAGTAATCAAACCTATATTAGAGGTAACAAACTAGCTTAGTATCTTGTAGGATGCAAGTTTGGAAGGCTAGAAAAGGGATAATATGGATAGATATGTTGAATAAAATATCATAGTGATAACATCACATATTAGGTTATTTTTAAAATCATAAAAAAGAGCACATATAGGTTTTAAAACTCAACCTATATTAATCCAAAACCCTATATAGTCACTAGGCTTGAGAAGCTAGTTTTGGGTTTGAAGTGTTGAGAGATTTATAGATGTGATATAGATTTAAAAATTGGTAAATAGTGTCATAATAACCTAATTTATCCTTTCATCGTATTCCTTTGGTTAGAAAAATAGGGTAAGTGACCTCTATTTTGTCAAAGATAGAGGGCATTCCATAGTCAAGGCAAAACTATAGGAAGGGTACATGAATGTTGAAAGGATGAATTATGAGCCTTAGAATGATCATGGGATTAATTATAAAGTTATATTTAAGGTGAAAAAAATATTAATATGCCTCACATTCACTATGAACATTCAAAACTAGTCATACACCCAAATATATAGTCTTGTAGACTAGGCCTAAACCCTCAAGCTTCCAAAATCCATTCATATCATCATGAGATATCTCAAATAAAATTTATGACTTTTATGGAAGAGTGGAGGAATAGTAAGATCCACCATGTTTTAGAGAACAACACAGAAGTGGTCATTTAGTCCTAATCTTTTCTCAGGCCTACCCAAAGTATAAGAAAATAGTTGAAGATTCATTTTCCTTTTCTCATATCTATATAGATGGTGTACATGGTGCCTAAAGTAGTTTTTTTTATTTTATAAGGGTAATTAAATAACAATTTGTGGAATTGGTTCAAAGGCTAAACATCTAACTTTTATGAATCATTGCTAATAATCCAAGTGACCTAAAACCCTCTAAAAACCCTTTTATGAACTTGATAGAGAATAAATGAATGGGAATTAATATATAAGGGGTAATTTGACCTAAAATATAATATTTAATTGTTTAGGTCTCTCTCAAGATCTTCACCATCTAAACATTTCATACTATCACTTGTACAAACATGCCTAATTAAGTTTATTTTATAGGTTTGAGTTGTTCTAAAGGTGGAAAAGGGAATTTATAGATAAAAATTATTTTAATGTAATATGTGTGTAGGGACTTGTTTCAACTTATAAAACTTAATTCTAACCTCAGTGATTCATAAAAATACCTCTCCTAGACTAGTCATTGTAGGCAGTCTTGAATGGCACATTGAGAAGAAATGTAACTACCTAAGTGTGATAATGAGAAGAATGACATTGAATATTTTGAGGTTTATTTGATATAAAATAATACAAATAACTCTTCAACAAGTGTCTAACATCTCTATAACGAGATTCCTTGATCAATTATAGGCAACCTAATTGACAAGTGTGAAGATTGAAGCCTAGAGAACTAATGAGTGACTAGAAATAGAAAACACAAGTGTCAAGAGGAAGATCATCAATTGGAGAAATTTACAAGGACATACGATGATATAATTTCCATATTATCATGTCATAGGATATTTATAAATGACTCCTATGGGATTTTTATATATTCAAGTGGATTATTCATCAACAAGGTAGTTTTAAGAAAGATAATGAAGAGTTCTTCACCAACTTAAGGAAGATGTTATGTTTCATATTGACATATGTTCAAGATAAATTAATGACCTCTTTTACAACTAATTATATTGAATTTTAAATAGTTCCAAATTCTTTAAACTTGGACTTATGATTCTTGAACTTCACTTCTTCTCTCTCCTCTCCTATGTTCTATATATGCAAACCTTTTTGGCTTTGTAATGGATCCAAAATTGGTAAGGCAAAGCCCTAGTATTTTGAAATATTGATTTGAATTTGAATAAAGTTATAAAACTTTATTTTATCTCTCAAATATATTTCCTAAGTGTTTCAAGTGGTTTATGTGGTTGTCAAGTGATGAATGTCTTATATTTGCTTCTATTATACTCTTGTATGCATTGTGTAAGTAGTAGCATCTCTTCTAATAGGTTTCATGAAGTGTATGTATTTTTTAAGTATGCCTTGAAGTGTGATAGAGAGACTAGTAGTGTCTAATATTATACCTCATTTTCACCCACATTTTATAGTCATAGAAATTTACCTCTATGAGAAACACTTATGTTAGAAGAATAATGAGTTAGGGTTAGTTTAGCAGTCTTTTTTCTTAGTGCAGATGTAAGTGTGTTTTGTGGAATTGAATTTGGTGTATCACCTTAATTATTTTAGGTTGATTTATTTTTTATTATTCCATTTTCATCCCCAATAGTGCTTAGTGTAATGTAGTGTGTAAGCCTAAAAGATAGATCAAGGGACATATTCCTTTCAAATCTAGAGATCTATCTCTTGTAGTAGCTTGCCTATTTTCAAAGATAGTTTCATGATATCCATAATTAGAGAAGGTTTACCTAACTTATCTAGGGTGGAAATTTGGGATATAACAATCCTTTCAAGGTGATTTTTTTTGAAAGTGCATGTTTCTATATATCCTCATATTATTCTATTTTTATGCCTTGTCAACTTGAACCTTTGTAGATTTAGGGGGTGTTACATTAATAGTCTATAGCACAAATATTTCAATAAATACTTTATTTATACATCATGGTTCTCAATTCAGTTCTGCTTCTTACACCATTCAACTATCATAAGTGAAAATTCAAAGTGAAAATCCTTTTGAGGATTAAAGGTTTACACCAAATCATGATGGGTATAGAAATAAAATCGACACCTAATGTAGATAAGGTTAAGTGGTACAAACAAAGTGATGAAGCCTATAGTCTATTGTGCTTGTCTATGTCTCCTAACTTGTTTTTTCATATCAAATCTACAACAAATCCAAATCAAATGTACACATTATTGGATAAATGCTTAGGAAAATAGGATGAAATGAGGGGTCATAAGTTGGATAATGAGATCATTAGTTTTAATCCAGGTGACTTTGATATGATTCAATACTTCTTTACCAATTTCAAATCACTCAGGTTATTTTTGAAACTATGACATTGAAAAAAAAGATGATTAATTGATTCTTTCCATCCTTTCCACATTGTGATCTCACTATTCTATATTTGTTTCTACCTTCCATGCCACCAAGTGTGACCTTAAAACTATAGGTAAAATGTTGTCCTTGGATGAATTTTCTACTAACTTACTTGATATTAAGATAATCTCATTTTGATGGGTACACTGAAGTCCTCCAAATTGCATGCCTTATTTTTGAGTAATGACAAACAAAAGGATTACAATAGTAAGGAGAAGAAATAAAATAATGAGGACCCAAAGAAAATAAAGGGTTATAAATATGATGCTAATCCAAAAGCATCAAAAGAGTCCTCCTATTTAGATGGGAAACCTTAGAAAAAGTGACTCACATGTGGCTATTACAATAAATCTAGGCATGATGAGTCCAAATGCATGAAGAAGAAAATTGGAAAATTGACAAAAATGATTAAAAAACACAAAAATCAATGTCCCTAATTCTTCCACTTAGAGTTCATTAGTACAGGGGTCTTCTAAGGATAAAGATAGTAAAAAGGGAAAAGATAAGGGCAAAGAACTTGTTACATTTGTATCCGAACCTTCCACGTGGGTTATTGATTTTGGTGCAACACACCACATGGCTTCATCACATGACATGTTCACATCCTTGGAGCCTTGTTTTATTCCTTCCATTCTATTGGGTGATAATAATTCCAAAATATTTAGTGAGAGAGGATTAGTTGAATTGATTCATGGGACATTTCAAGATGTTTTGTGTTCCCTCTTTATCCACCAATCTCCTTTATTATGTTTATTAGATCACTCACATTAGTTTGGGTAAAATATTTGAGTTCATACCCTATTTTTTGGTTATTAGGGAAGCTAGTAGTGACTCCATTATTGAATTTGGGAAAACATATCACCAATCTAGGTTGTATAATTTCTCACATTTTTATCTTGATAAACCCTCTACTACATTGCTCACTCATTCAGATGAGGTGATTAAATTATGGCATGAATGATTTGGAAATCTAAACTATCACTACATAGAGAAACTCATTCATTAAGACATGGTTTCAATATTTTCACAAGTTTAGTTTTTTGATGGATTTTGTTAGGGTTACATTATTAGTAATCATCTAGAGGATAAGTATGACAAGGTAAAATCATAAATAGCTAAATAGACATTGGAGATTGTTCATAGTGATAGTACTAGCCCATTTTCAAAGCCTTGATTTAACAAAAATAAATACATGCTTACTTTCATCGATGACTATTCTAGGTACACTTGGGTGTATTTTATTGAGCATAAATTAGAGGTCTTTGACAAAATTTAGGACTTTAAAGTGCTTTTAGAAAAATAGCTAGGTAAATCCATCAATGTTTTACACATTGATAATGGTGGTGAGTAGTTAGAAACCATCTTGAGTAGTTTTATACATCAGAGGGTATTCAAATGTAGCATATAATTCTATATATTCCTTATCATAATGGTGTTGTAGAGTAAAATAATATGTCCTTGAAGGAAATGGCTAATTGTATTCTATAATCCAAGTATCTTTCACCTCAATATTGGACCTAGGCCATTAACTATGCTTGTTAAATATAGAATTTATTTCATCATAAAGCATTGTAGGAAGTCACTACTTTGGAGGCTTAGAGTAGTTTAAAACCCCAAATTTGAGAATTTTTGAGTGTTTAGTTTGCCTGTTATGGCTCACATTCTAAATAAGAAATGTAAAGTATTAGAACCTCATTATCAGTGTTACATATTTGTTGGATATATTGAGGGTGTCAAGTGATACATGTTTTTCCAACCTGCCACTCATGATATATTCATTGAAAGGAGTGTTTATTTGTTAGAGGTGTTGGAAATATTGTCATTGATGTCAAAGGTCTAGCATTGGTGATAAAGGCCCCATAACATTTATTATCTAATGGTGTTTTTAATGTTCATATTTTGGATAAAATGTGTTGAGATTTATTTAATATTAATGAATATATTTTTGGTTGCATAAAAGTCAAAAGAGGGCCCATGGAGAATTAAGAGAGTCATGAGGTAAAGACAAAAGAGAAATGGGATTCATTTTTCCCATGAAGAGTCATCTTGAGGAATTCCAAGAGTCACCAAGTGAAGACAAAAGAGGAAGGGTGTAATTTATCATGAAGGGACACTTTGAGGAATAAAAAAATTCACCAAGATAAAGACAAAAGGGGAAGGATGCATTTGATTATGAAGGGTTACCTTGTGACTTTTCAAAGACAAGGATTCAAAGGGTCATGCAATTTTGGCACCATTTTCCATGAGGAGTGAAGGGTCACAAAGGGTGAATGCCAAAGGTCATTTAGAAATCTATAAATAAAGGCTTGAGAAGACATTTATAATATTCAAGAGAGTGCATGGTTTGTAATTGTTTTATATAAGAAAAGAGGAGAGAATAGAAAGATATATTGTAGAGTTCTATCATTTTTTAAGAAAATAAAATTTTGAGATAGTTGTGTTTTATACACAAGAGGGGTTAGTGCTCCTATGGGTTGGTGCTCACAAATAGTTTTTGTGTTGGTACTCAACAAAGTGGTTAGTGATCCTACAAGTTGGTGCTTGAAAACTTTGTAATTTGAGTTGGTGCTCATTCATATACTTGAGATTGTTCTTCATGGTTTTTCCCATATTGGGTTTTCATGTAAAAATATGGTCTCTCTCTCTCTCTCTCTCTCTCTCTCATGTGGTGAATGTTATTACTTCAGTTTTATTATATATATTGAATGTATGATTAAGTGGATAAAAAAGGAAATTTGATTATGTAATAGATTTATAAGATATATGATATACTGAATCACCCCTCCTTTCAGTATATCCCATGCTTAACAATTGCTATCAGAGTAGGTTATTTTAAAAAGAGTTTAACAGCTTGAAGGTAGATTGGGGAAAACACAATGGCTGGATCACATGAAGGTTTTTATATAAATAAGGAGCATTTATAAGATGGGATAAATTATGTTTTTTGGAGAATAAGGATGAGGACTTATTTGATGTCTCTTGTATTTGACATTTGGCAAGTAGTTGTTGAGGAATGCAAAGAGCCATAGACACTTGTGACTACTCTGATAAAAAAGAAGGAAAGTGAAAATAATGATAAAGATTTAAATGCTATTTTATGTGGTATATGTAAATCAATTTTTTTTAAATTTACGCAACGCAAATCTTCTCTTGAGATTTGGGTAAAGATTGAAAATATTTACAAAGGTGATGGAAAATTTTAGAAAGCTAAGCTAGACTAGACTTTTATAAGACTATTTGAGAGTTTAAAAATGGAAGAGGAAGAAAATATAGTGAGTTATATTTTGTGGGTTGATCAAATAGTTAATCATATTCAAGGGCTTATAAAAAAGTTAGAATAATCAGTGGTGGTACAAAAGGTTTTAAGATCTCTACCAATGAGATATGATGCAAAGGTTTCATCAATCAAGGAGATGAAGGATCTAGCCAAGCTAAAAATGGATGAGCTACATGGTATTCTTATGGAATATGAGATGCAAAGAGGAAAGCTGCTTTCAAGAAATCAAAAAAATACAAGACTAAGATTCAAAAATTAAGTGATAGCTCTAGTGATGATGAAGATGACAATGGAGCCTTATTCATCCACAAGCTGAAAAAGGGCACATGTAAATATCAAGGAAAATTACCTTTTAAATGCTTTAATTGTGGAAATATTGGACATTTTGTAGTTAAGTGCCTATATAAGAGTAATGGTGATAATGAAAAAGGAAGATCTACATAAAAAAATAATTTCAAAGTCAAATTCAAGAATGGATTCAAGAAGAAGAGTTTATACTCTAAAGATCATAGCTCAGTCAAAGACAGTGGAGTCTATGATTTTGATGAAGAAATATTCTATTCATGACCATACATGAAGATGCATCTACAAGAAAAAGTACAGATGATCAAGAAGAAGAATAAGATGAAGCTAAAGTGAATTTGGAAGAAGAACTCATTTGTGCCTTAAAAGAATTACAAGCTCTTAAGATGAATAATTGAAGATTAAAGCTCCAAATTGAGAAAAATGAAAAAGAGTCAAAGGAAATAATTGAAGATCTACAAGCACACATTGAAAAATCAAAAAGGATTGAAGAAGATCTAATAGATCAATTACAAAAATTAAGTGAAGAATGTGAAAGGTATGTTGGTGAAATTGCCTCTTTAAAATAAAATCTTGAGAAAGCAAATAAAATAGTCAATGATAAAGTAGCCAAATATTCAAAATTTGAGAATAATACTAATATTTTGAATAAGATATTAGAAATTTAAAAATCAATATAAGATAAGACAAGTATCATATTTGAGAACAATAAGAGCTATGATGAAACTTTTATAAAAGAGGAAACAAAAAGGGAAGAAGTTAAGAATACAGAGGACATCTCAAACAAAGAAGGTTGAAAGGAACATAGCTACAAAAAGAAATCAATTTAGAGATACACAAGGAGGTTATATTTTTATAGTTATTGTTTTTATTATAATGGTTATGGTCATAAGAAAATAGAATGTTAGAAAAGAGATAAAAATTTTAGAAATAAGGAAAAGAAAACTCATGTAGAGTCAAGTAGAAGACACAACTCTTTTGCTCCTCTATCAAGCTTTGATGAAGAAGCCATAATATGTTACAAGTTCACTAATTTTGGACACATATCCTAGTATTATAGAATAATGTTTTAGTTATTCAAGAAGGACCAAAGTTTCAAGGTTCCACTCATTAAGAAGAAAGTTTAAATAGGTTCATGGCAGAAAAAAAAAAAAAAACTAAAAAGTCTATGTTAGTCTAGACAACTTTACATACAAGAAATGAAGAAAAGCCATGGTTCATTGATAGTATATGTTTGAGGCACATGATACAATACAAGATAAAGTTCATAAATCTAAATAATATCAATGGTAACACAGTGTAATTTAGAGACAATACCACTACTGGAATAGCTAAAAAAGGTACATTGAGTTTGGATAATGGTAGAACTAAGACTAAAAATGTTATGTATGTAGAAGGTCTTAAGCATAATATTTTTAGTGTAAGTCAAATGTGTGATTAGGGAAAACACTAAAGTTTTATGTAGAAATTTTTGAAATTAGGATATAATATTTAGATGTGTTTATTGCAAATACTTAGAGGATAGGCAACAATTTATATATGTTATCAGATATCAAAGGTTAAAAATGTTGTTTGAATCAGGTTGAGGAAAGTTGGCTATGGGATAGGAGAATGGGAAACATAAATTTTGATAATATTGTCAACATCATCAAGAATTAAGTAGTTAGATATCTTCCAAAGATTACAAAGCTCTCTAACATGCTTTGTGAACCATGTCAACATGGGAAGCAGGTCAGAAGATAGTTCAAAACAAAAGAATACTTGACCACTCAGATGTTAGAGCTTGTTCACACTAATTTGTGTGGACCTATGAAAACTCAAAGTACTCAAGGTGATAAATATTTCATGTTTATCATTGATGATTTTACACGTATGACTTAGGTAATGTTTTTAAAGAAAAAATCAAAAGCTTTCAGCCACTTCAAAGCATTCAAGGATTTTGTTGAGAATGAAACTAATTTGAAGATTAAGTGTCTGAGATCAGATCGAGGAGTAGAATTCATGTCAAATGATTTTATTAAGTATTTTGCATATCATGGGATAAAGAAACGTTATTCAACAGCCATAACTCCACAACAAAGTGGAGTAGTTGAGTAAACAAATAAAATAATTTAGGAATTAGTAAGGACAATGCTAAATGAATCTAATATACCAAATAAATATTAGAAAGAGGTAGTAGGTACAATGGTGCATATTAAAAATAGAGTGTTTTTTAGAGTCAATAGTGAAAAAACTCCCTATGAGCTATGGAAAGACAAACCAACTATAGTTTATTACATCAGATTTTTTGATAGCAGATGATTTATAAAAAGAATTGATGAAAAATTGGGTGAGTTTGAATCTAGAACAGATGAAGGTATATTTCTTGGATATTATAGTAAAATTAAAGCTTATAAATTTTATAATAAAAGAAACAAGAAGATTGTTGAAAGTGTAAGTGTCAATATAGATGAAGATGTAGCATAAAGAGCTAGTGATCCAATAGACACTCTTAAAATCATTGAAGAAGAATATTTTGAAGAATTAGATGAGGATGAGAAGAAAGAGAAAAAGGACACCAAGACCCCATCCAAATATGTTCATAGAAATCATAACAATAGTGACATCATCAAGAACATAAATGAAGGAGTTCACACCAAAAGGATGATGGTAAGTGAATCTGAGAAATTAAATTTTTATTTGTTATCCAAAATTTAGCCTATTTTTTTTTAAAAGCTAGACATGATGAGGATTGGGTTAAGGTAATGGATGTAGAATTAAATAAAATAGAAAATAATGATACTTAGGAATTAGTGCCTAGACCAAAATATCAAAATGTGATAGGAACAATATGGGTTTATATAAATAAGTTGAATGAAGATGGTGAAGTTACTAGGAATAAAGCAAGGTTAGTATTTAAAGGATATGATCAATTTCAGTGTATAGATTTTGAAAAAAAAAATTACTAGTGGCAAGGCTAAATTCTATTAGAATGTTTCTTGCCAATGCAGTGTTTAAGAATTTAAAAGTGTTTTAGATGGATGTCAATTCTACCTTCCTAAATTGTAATCTAGAAGAGGAGGTCTACATTAAGTAGCCTAAGGGATTTATTATCTCAAATGATACTAGTCATGTATGCAGATTGAAGAAAACACTGTATGGATTAAATCAAGATCTTAGAGCTTGGTATGAAAGAATTGATAAGTACCTACAAGATCAAGGTTTCAAGAGAGGTTTTACTGATAATAATCTCTACGTCAAAATAAAAGGTGAGCATCAGTTGATTGTTGTGTAATATGTTGATGACATAATTTTTGGAGGTAACATTGAAAGAATGATAAAAGAATTTTTTGATAATATGCAAAAATAATTTGAGATTTCTATGCTTGGAGAATTGTCATTTTTCCTAGGGTTATAAATATTTCAGCTAGATAAAGGAATTTTCATATCTCAAAATAAGTATGCCAAGGAAATGTTGAAATTTTTTGGTTTTGAGGATTGTGCACCAGTTGGCACAATAATGAGTATAGAGAACAAGGTGATTAAGGATGAATATTCACCTATTATATATCAATATATGTATAGATCTATGATTGGTAGTCTTTTATATTTGATAACATCAAGGCCAAACATCATGCATGTAGTAG
This sequence comes from Torreya grandis, assembly GCA_037957365.1. NCBI lineage: Eukaryota > Viridiplantae > Streptophyta > Pinopsida > Cupressales > Taxaceae > Torreya > Torreya grandis. The sequence continues at coordinate 440,285 of JARHVA010007642.1, forward strand.
GCATAGTTATGAGATATCATGAAACTCTGAAAGAAAGTCATGTTTAGTTGGTGAAGAGCATATTCAAAAATGTCAAGGGGGCATTGGATTATGGATTATTATATTCCATAGGTAGAGATTTCACTTTGGTTACTTATATAGATTCAGATTGGGTAGGTTGTTTGGATGATATAAAGAGTACAAGTGGAGGATCTTTCTTCCTTGGTGATAGCTTATTATCTTGGCTAAGCAAGGAGAAGAACTCAATATCACTTTCTCCAACTGAAGTAGAATATATTGTAGTAGTGTTGTGTTGTAATCAAGTGATTTGAATGAAGAAAACTTTAGAAGACATCAAGGTAAAATATGATGAACCTATTTCTATTTTTTGTGACAACATAAGTGCTATTAATATTTCTAAGAATCTAGTGATGCATTAAAGATCAAACCATATTCCTATCAGATATCATTTTATGAGAGAGAAGGTGGTAGATCAACAAGTTAAGATGGAATATATTAGTACTATAAAATAGATTATATATATTATCACAAAGTAACTACCAAAAGACACATTTAAGTATCTACGAGAGAAGTTGGGAGGAATTTATTTTACTTCCTACCATTGAGGATCAACATTGATCAAGGGGGATCTTAGTGTTAGCTCTAGGATAGGCCCTTTTCCATTGATGCAAAAGGGGTATAAAAACAAAAATAGGTACAAGAATAGGTATAAGGAATATGTGTATAAATAGGTGCAGAAATAAGTATAGGGAATAAGTATAGGATTCTATAGTAATGGGGAGTTAATATATGTATAGGTTGGCATATGCATTATAGGTTTTAGGATATGGTTATTTCAGTTTGAGGTTGCCATAAATGACAAAGTGGGAGATTATTGGAAATATTTTCATTAATGTCAAAGGTCTAGCATTGGTGATACAGGGTCCATAGCATTTATTGTTTAAAGGTGTTTTTAATGTTTATATTTTGGCTAAAATGTGTTGATATTTATTTAATATTAATGAATATATTTTTGGTTGCATAAAATTCATAATAGGGCCCATGGAAAATTCAAAGAGTCATGGGGTAAAGACAAAAGAGGAATGGTATGTATTTTTCCCATGAAGAGTCATATTGAGGAATTCCAAGAGTCACCAAGTGAAGACAAAAAAGGAAGGGAACAATTTCTCAGGAAAAGACACTTTGAGGAATATGAAAAAGTCACCAAGATAAAGACAAAAGGGGAAATAATTTGATTATGAAGGGTCACCTTGTGACTTTTCAAATACAAGGACTTGAAGGGTCATGCAATTTTGGCACCATTTTTCATGAGTGAAGGGTCACAAAGTGTGAATGCCAAAGGTCATCTGGAAATCTATAAATAAAGGCTTGAAAAGCCATTTGTATATGTGAGAGAGTGCATGGTTTGTAATTGTTTTATGTAATAAAAGAGGAGAGAATAGAAAGAAACATTGTAGAATTCTATCATTTGTTGAGAAATCAACATTGAGACAGAGTTGTGTTTTATACACAAGAGGGGTTGGTTTTCCTACAAGTTGGTGATTAATAAATTTGTAATTTGAGTTGGTGATCATTCATAGACTTAAAATTGTTCTCCATGGTTTTTCCCACATTGGGTTTCCATGTAAAAATTTGGTGTCTCTCTCTCTCTTATGGTCTCTCTCTCTCTCTCTCTTATAAGATATAAGATATAAGATATATTTGATTAAGTAAAATATTTATAAGAAAAGAACTGATGATGAGAGTAGCGATGAGGATTCCTTTCCTCCTTATCCCAAATTATATTTACATTATGATAAATATCCTATTTGGTTTAGATAGACACTGTAAAGTGTTGGCCAATATGTTAGAGATCCATCAAACAATAGGTGAACATGTTCCAAATTCTAGGATTCCCCACATGCATTCATTACATCTAATTCTAGTCCACACTCATTTCATGAGGCATTAGACACTTTTGAGTGGGATAATTATATGGAAGAGGAGTATAGTTCCTTTCATATGAATAATGCCTAGGATTTAGTCCCACTTCCAAAGGGAAGAATTTTTTTTTGATGTAGGTGGATATACCAAAAAAAGTTTGCAAAAAATGGAATAGTAGAAAACTTTAAAGAATGTTTGGTAGAAAATGGTTTTTCTCAAGTTATTATCATTGAATACACTAAGACATTCACTATATTTTCCAAAATGAACTCAATCTGACTCATTCTCTCCATTACTACAACATAATATTGGGATGTTCATTAGATGGATGAGAAGAGTGAATTTCTTCATGCTAACCTCAAAGAGGAAATATACATGGAATAGCCAAAAGGATTTGTGGAATATTATTACTTAGTTTACAAAATTTATAAATCTATCTATGGCCTCAAATATCTCCTTGAGCTTGGTATGCCAAGATGGACTACTTTCTTCTTTTAGTTGGGTTCAATAGATGGCATTTAATCTAAATGTCTACATATTATGACATGATGATTCACTATTGATATTGATTATCTATGTGTATGAACTATTAATCATAGGGAGTTCTCCATATACCATAACATTAGTGGAAATTTCTTTGTCTAATAGGTTCTCAATGATAGACTTGGGCTTGTTGTACTACTTGCTCAAGATTGAAATTTCTTAGTCTAACTCTAAGATCATTATTCAATAATCCAAGAATGCTCTTAATTTTATTTCATCATTTAACATGGCTGATTATAAGCCAAATCTAACTCCTTTTCTATTTGGTTTTAAGCTTGAGGTTGTTTATCCATATCCTTTGGTTGATACTACCTCGTATTGAGAACTTTTTAGCAGTTTCATCTACCTTATGCACACTAGACCTAACATTTTATATGTAGTGGGAATGGTCTCAAGATTTATGTAGGAACCACATGAGTTACACTATAAGTAGCTAAGTAGATCCTCCACTACATTTAGGGTACTCATAGTTTCAGGATTTAGTATAGAGTAGGTATCAACATTGACTTAATTGGATATACAAATTTAGATTGGGTTAGAAACAATCAGAATCACAATTATACTTTTGATTATAATTTATCCCTCACTTCAAGTCTAATTTATTAGTCTATTAAGAATTAGAATGCTATTACTTTATCTTATAGAGGTATAATATAGAGGAGAAGTTAATACTAACACTAAGGCTATTTGGTTTCAAGGGATTCTCAATGAGTTTTAGATCTAGTTTTGATGACCAATAATCAATTTTTGTTACAACCAAAACATTATATAGATCTATAATAATCTGGTCCTCCATCAATGGATCAAGCATATTGATATTCACATACATTTAATTTAGGATATCATCCATGATCAAGTCATTGATATCTGATACATCCAAAAAATAGATCAAATTACTGATATATTCATCAAACCTTTCACTAAGAGAAAATATCTTCATTTGTGGGATAATCTTGGGGTTAGGTAAGATTCATATTCCTAATCTTATGGTGTATCATCTCTTTATTCTTGGGTACTTCATCAGGACTTTGTTTTAGGTATAATTACTCTTATTTAGTTGGTAAGGCATAATCACTTTATTAAAAAATGACATGAGAGTCATTTTTAAATATTCTTTATTTATGAGAAGCAAAAATACATGTTAGATGGATTCAATTTTGATCATGCATTCACTTCATGTCCATATGTCAAGTACAAAAATGAGAGCTTAAATTGGTGGATAGCTTAGACAAGTTACCACTGAATTGGCACTTCCTTTCATACACTTAATGTTCAAATGGAACTGTTGAGAAAAAAGACCATCTTTTATGTCACTCTTGCTATAAATTGTCTCACTGGGTTTTTGTCTATGAGGCATTATTTAGCTTGCTTAGGTTAATAATAGGTTATTAGGGGAAATGTACCTTAAGTCATTTTATAATTGTGAGTTGAGTTAATTACCTTTTGGAGTGACCTAATTATTGACCAATTTTGACTTTTAGGTCAAAATAGGGAACCCCTAGTAAAAAATTTCATTTTAAAGCATAAAATGGGGTCTAATATATTGTCATAAGGTGTTTTGTAGGTCATTTCATGCCTCTTAATGTTATATTAACCTTGGTCACTCATTTCATTAGTTTATCATGTCATTTCAATGGTTTAAATGGTGCATTTAATGCTTTATACGGGTTTCCTAGGAATTATAAAAGTTTCAAAATGTGATGTTATCCCACATGTGTCATTATACATCTTAAGTAATTGTCAATAACTAAAAATTGTAGGTTTATCAAACAAAAGGCAGTTTTCTTAGACAAAGAGAGAAATGAGCACTTGTATAGCTTCCTTGGGAAGTGTGCCACTTATAAAATGTGAAAAATATGACTCTTAACCTTACTAAATCTCATTTAAACATTTTTTTTGATCTGAAAATTCAAATTTAAATCCAAAATTGTTCATCTCTCTTTTCCTCCTTAGCATAGTGAAGTCACTTGTAAGTTTTTTCTTAGTATAACTAACACAAAAGATTTTAGGAAAAATGATCCTAGGGGCATATTATAAAATAAAATACCTTAAAATAAAAATAATAAGTTTGAGAATTAGTCAATTTTTATTCATGAATCATCCATTCAAAGTGGACTATGCAAAATTGCCTGCTCATCCATGCACCTTTCAAGTTTTCTTTCATTCTGGGCAAGTCTATACAAATTAGTTTCTAAGTTTATTCCCAGAGGATTTTAGATATGCAATATAGTTCCTTCCATGCTTGGTTTAACTTTTTAATTTGTTTTTATGGGCCAATAACCTTATATTTGTAGACTAGTCTTTTCTTGGTGTCATGGGTAAGTTTTTTCACTTTTCGAGTTATCATGCTGATAATAAGTTCCAAAGGGTTGGGTTGGATTCATATACATGTTTTAAAATAATTCTTGAATATTTTTGTTTCACCTTTCATCCAATTCCACTTTATCCTCATAGTTGTAAGCTCATTCTCCATGCTAGACTAGTCATTTAACACTTTATCTATTTTATTCCACTTGTTTACAAGTGACTTCCACATTGAAGAAGATGTTTAGATCTGAATTCAACATATATTTGGTTTCAATCATGAATTTTATGTTTATACTTGAGTTTAAGTTGTTCTTTGGAGCTTTCACCCACATTTTATTTGATTTCATGCTCACTGTCCACATATATAGTCAGATAACACCAACAAGCTCCTTGATGACATCATCTTGAGGTAAATAGCTTGGTGACAAGTTCAAGAATTTAAAGCATGAAAAATGATGTATGGTATAAATATACTCATGAGTTTTTTTGGTTCATTCTTGTTCTCTATTCTCCACATTCTATGTTCACTGCCTGCTAAGTCAGATGCTCACCTATAGGTGATAAAATAGGGGACTGAAGGATTAAATAAGGTGTTAAATCATATGGTAAAGAATTAATGGAAACCATTTTATATATAAGAGTCCATGATAGAATTTTATTAGGTGATAATATGGAAAACAAGCTATGAGAATATTTTCTAAGAGAAATGACCGAGTTTAGATAATTAGTTCTTAAAATGGCAAGACAGTGGTCTTTAGGGTTCTTGAATTTTCTATAACATGTCTAGTATTGAGATTTAGAACATCTATATAAGTGATTTTGAAATAATATAGCATAAAGAGAAACTATGAAAAATGTGAAATATATAATATGGATAGGATTTGGTGTATTGGAGGCTTAGAATTCCTTAAAAAATACTAAAAACCTACAGTGGCATCTACAAACTTGAGAATATCAGTGATCTTGTGTCACCTTTGGTAAATAAAAATGCATCCACTAATGACTAAGGTGATTATATTGATGGAATGGAATTAAAATATAATTAAAATATCACTTCAAGAGGGTAATAAGATGAATTTCAACCTCATACACACTCCTAGTCCATACACAAGATGCACCAAAAGGTAGCTCATGTCAATATAGGGTAAATGATTTTATTTTTGAATTAAAATGGTGTTTAAGGACATAAAAAATAGGAATTTTAGTTTACACACATGGTGTGTGACCTCAAATTAACTTTATAAATGAAAACAAACTTATTTGGTCCCTTCACAAGCCTAAGATGCACCTATAATCATAGTCAGTAGATGTGTCTCAATTAAGGTAGGAAATAAACGCAAATCTTGATGTATTTAGATGATCTGAGGTTATTTAAGGATATATTAAAGTTAAATTAGAAACTTTATCATAAACATGGGATAAATGATTCATCAAACACTATGATCAAGGCCTTTTGGAGAAGAAATTTGCACCTACAAGAAAATTTGTCCCAGTCAGCCTAGGGAAGGCTCAGTTTAGAAAGCCAAGGTATAGTTAGGGTAGATGAAGATTATTAGTTTGTAAATAAGTTAAAAACCCACATAAATTAGAATTATTTTTATTTAATAAACCCTCTAAAAGGAAAATAATCCTACAGGGCCCCAAACCCTTGCACTCAACCTAAATAGGGTACACTTAGGGTTTAATATCCCATGGTGTGTAACGGGATTATGAGAGTTTGAGGAATAAATGGAGGTTGAAAAATATCAATTAAAATAATATAAAAATTTCAAAATTTCCATGATGGATAAATGACCAAAAATAGAGGCTCAAAATAAGGGAAACTCAATCATTCTTCAAAACCCTACATACAGTTTGTTCCTAGGAGTTTGTCTTGATTTTGGAAGAATTGAAAGGAATAAAAGACCATAAAAGATATTATTTTTATTAAAAATAATATTTGAGAATTTTATAATCACATAAAATTATTGGTTTTCTTATATAAATAGGATAGATACCCCCTGTTTTGTCTCAGAATAGGGGTACTTTCTTTATGCAAACACATGCAGCTTGGGAGAAAATAGATGATTTAAGGAGTTGAGAATGGTTTAGACATTGGATAAAGGTTTTATGAGATTAATAACACCTAAGTCACCATTAAAAACACATCATAAATAATTTTAACCCAACAAGATGCTTTAGACACTTCAAGTTTTTGTCAAACCTAAAGGGAAAGTTAAGGCTTAATGTCAAAAAAGGGGATCATCTCCTCTTCTAGATTTGGATATGCTTTGAAACTTGTTGGATCAGGATTTTTGGGTTTAATATGGATTTTTTGATCCATTTTAGGTTATTTAAGTTCACCAAAGGTAAATATATTCCCTAAAGTGTAGTAAAGCATGTTAGACAACAACATGCTTAGAGGCTCAAACAAGGAGTCACTTTCAATTGTGAGCCTAAATGAACTTTAAAATGAAAAAAACAATGACTATGGGATAATTTTAAATTATTTTTAACTTGTGGATCTAAATTAGTCTCTGGTGAATGGTCTAACCCACCAAGGTTGCAATCAAATTCATGAAGCGAGGTTATGCTTATAGTCCAAATGAGGAGTCTTTTTCATCTCCACAATGAAACATGATTAGGAAATTATTGGAAAATGTAAATAATACAAATATAGAGGTTTTTAAATTCTCATTATGTAAATAAAGTAAAGGATAAGAATTTTTTTGTCCAAAACCAACTTAGACTTGTGCAAAATGGTGAAAACAAGCCCAAAAGGCCATTTTAAAGTGCTTACATATTTTATGAGGATATGAATGGGAAAAAAATGAGTTATGGGATATTATAAGTGGTAACCTAGGCCAAATTATTTGAATTTTTTTCTCAATTTTAACATCCCAAATTTATGAACAATTGTTAAGACCAAAAATAGGCCTAAAACCCTACTAAACCCTTGCTAGTGACCAGCTTGGGAAAGTTGAATTGGAAAGCTAATATAAGGGCATATTTTGGTGAGGAAAACTATTTTAAGTTTAATATGACTCAAAAAAAATAATTACCATGCCATATATGTAGCAAATTATGTAGACAGAGGGAAAAATAGGCTTTTTCTCACTATTTTATGTGTTGCACAGTCTACAAGATGAATTAGGAGTTGAAAAAAAGTTTGGGTGGAAGTTTTACACTTAATATAACTCAAAATATTAATTTAATTTCATGAATCAATATATAGGTTACACAAATAGGTCCTTACTTTCAGCCAATCAAAATAGGCCCATTGAGCAAGCTAGAGACAAGAGAGGAAATATTCACTTGAACTAGTTTTAAGGTACCCCTAATGCTTACAAGGCCATGAAGGGTATTTAAAATTATATCTAAATCCATCCCATGTATTTTCATGAACAACTAATGACAATTTTGAGGCCAAGTGTATAGGGTGAATAGAAGGGAAGTTTTTAGAACAATGAATGATGATGGCTCTCTACAAAGTGATCCCAAAATACCAGGCATGAAAAAAATGCATGTATGGGCATGTATGATAACCTACCCTTCCATTATAATCATTTCAAATTTTAAAAATAATTTATAAGACATTCAAATAGGCCTATTCATGAATGCATTTTTTTAATGTAAAAGGAGTTTTGTCCCATTTTGCCTAACTTTGATGACTTATATTGACACTTATTGCTCCTAAAATTACATGGTTCAACCCATATCCTATTAAAATTCATGGATACATAACATTATTGTCTTTACAAGTGTCCTTGTGACCCTTTTACTTCTTTTTCTCTCTCTATCTCAAACTCTATAAGAGTTGACCATTTTGGCATTATATGGGATGCTCCACCTGAGTATGGTGAAGCCATGATTAATTATACACATTTTTATATATAAAATTATTAATTTTTTAACTCTATAATTAATATTAATAATTTTCTCCACTTTAATGTAGAATTTTCTTAGTGAAGACTATGGATTCCTTAGCATTATACTTCATTCTTTCACCTATTTGTAGCCTCTTCTTGCAAGGAATGTGAAGTGTTCCTAGAGATGTTCATGGTTTAAGTGAGTAGTATTTTCATTAGAGTCATTAAATACCTTTTTTAATTCCTCCTATCCTTGCATATCATCTATGACCCCACAATGTAATATTTATGCAAGAAGACATAAATTTGGGAAAGCATATGTTTTAGTTGGTTTCTTGGTCTCAAGTGTAGAATGCAATTGGTTAGAAGTCATTAAAATAATATGGTGTATCACCTCCATAATTTAGGTTTGCTTTCAATTATCCTTATCCTTTTCCACCCCCAATAGTTAGTAGTAGTTGTAGTCAAGTGGTACATTAAGGGAGCTAGCCATATCTAGAGACTCACTTCATTCCTTAGGCTGCCCATAAGCCTAAAAATGATTCCATTGTGCCAATTGGATAAAGATATCCTCAAAGGGTGAAAATCCAATTTACAAATTTTTTTGGCATGCATAGTGGGACTCCTTTTCTAAGAGATTGAGATATTTTTGGTGTTGTCTCTCAACAATCAGCCTTTAGAGGCATATATGCAAGCACCAATGGCAAATCCAAAGACATATTAGTTGGTTAAGAAGCCCAAGTGATCCTTTAAATAAATTTGATAATGTGTTTCTTTATGTTCTTAATTTAAATGAATTTTCATGGCTACCTATGGTTATGAATTTTCCCCTCTACAAGTTGGTGAGACATCCATCTTTGCCCATCCCATACCAATATGAAAAAGTCCTTGGTCAACCTCACCATGATAATTATAAACCTTCATATGACATTCATTAGTCCCAATATGACCATTTTCATCCCTATCATGATTTTTATTAGTCTTATAACCTGCCTTCTCAATGTTTTACCTCTCCTATTCAACCTAATCCTTTCTCTAATCAACCCATTTCCACCTTCAAATAAGCACTTTTGGGGTATGAAAGATATATGTTGGAGCTTGATACTAGAATGGGATATGGTCAAAAGATTCCTAATATTTCCATCTATCAGGTGAGAAATGAATTAGAATTAGTCAAGAAAGAGTGGGAACCTATTGAGAGAGCCAATTGGCAAAGGCTCACAAGTGAGATGCTTGATGTGAGTGGTTTAGTCTCTTCCTTAGAGGATAGGATATAAATTCATGAAAGGCAAACTCACCAAACATATCAGCCTTTACATCCACTTCCCCAAGTTCCACATCAACCATACATACCCCCTACTCATGAACCAAATAAAGCCTATAAAAATCCCCCTTTTCCCAATCATTTGGAGGAGAGAGTTGAGAATAAAAACCATGTGTTTGAAGCCAATTTTATTATGAAAATTGATTTGGTAAATTTGCATATGCAACAGTCTATATTGGAAACCAAGGAAGTGGATTCCAAACCCTCATTTCCTTCTCACTTTGCATTCCAATCACCCCAAAAGGAGACCTCTAATCCTAGCATCATGAGATAGAGTAAGGTAGTTGAGTCATGGGGAAAGAAAGAGGAGAAAATCCTTGTCATAGAATATGAAATTGAAGGGAAGATTGATCATATAGAAACATATCCTATCCTTCCTCAATAAGAGAGTTCCAATCCTAAGATCATGAGTTTGAGTGAGATATTAAAGTCATGGGGAAAGAAAGAAGAGAAAAGCATTGTCAAAGAGTTTGAAGTGGAAAATGAAGATAGTCCCTTTTAAGTCCCTCCCACCCTTCCTCAAGAAGCTCCCTCTATTCCATGGAAGTATTTATATAATATTTTTTCCCATGATGATTCATATCAACTTCAAGAGAATATTTTCCAAGAGAACCTAGCCAAGAAAATTGAGGAATTAGAGGCAAAGATGAAGTTGCTTAGTCAAGGTGATATGGAAGGCTTAGACCCAAAAGAAGATCCTATGCCTAAAAACACCCTATCTACCCGTTATCAAGAGAGTCCTCAAGATAATTTTGATGTTAATTAATTATTCATCAAGTGGAAGGAAGAGAATCAAGTGATTTTGGCTCCATGTCTACCTCCTCTTTCTCATGAGCTTCCAAAAGATCCTCTTACCTTGCATTCTCCATATGACCTTGAGCTCTATTTTACAACCCCACCAACTAGTTCATATTTCCATAGTCTTATTACCATTTATATTCATGGACCTATGGTGTGGAAACCAAAAGAGGAGAAAATGATTGACATGGAAAGAGAGCTCTTACTTGAGGAAAACATAACTCTTTGGCAGCCTCATTGGGCTAGATCACACAGTTCCAAGAAGCTTAGTCTTGGAATCACCATAGAAGAGGTTAAAGATATTAAGGTTTTTGAAAATTAAAATCAGATTCTACTCACAGAGACATAACTTAAGAGCCCTCAAGAGGTCTTAAGTGATGAGGAGAAGTTAAGTCCTTGTATTGAATCTCTTTATTTGGTTGATGAAGAATGCTTTCTTTATGTTGAAGAGCCTATCTTGAGAAATGAAAATGAAGAAGAGTATGCTCAATTCATGGCTGATCAATAATAATTCATGAGTGTTAATGAGGAGGAGATCACCATAGGAACTCCCCTTGGTGAACAAAAAAACTATTCACAAGATTTTGAAGAAAGAGGTTTCTTTTTTTTCCAAGGAAGAAGAAATGATCATTAACTCCTTCCTCACTTGGAAAGACACCATAGATGAACATGGAAAAGTTCATAATCAGTCCTTAGATGAATTGTTTAAATTCATTGGAGAAAGTTATACTTCTCTCCAAGGAGACCATGAGCTGATCAAGGATGAAGAAGGTAGCATTGGGACTCAAATACGTATGCAAAGGAGAAACAAGCTTTCAAATTTATCTTTTCAAGAGGTTTGTGAATCTGAGAATGATATATTTGAAGTCATCAAGAGGGTATATCACCCTTTATAAGGAAATAATCATCTCTTTAAGGATGAATAAAGATCATATTGGCCTAAATATTCTAAAGAGAATGAAATAAATCCTTTTGAAATCATGCATATAAAAAAGGTTGGAAGTTGATCATGAGGAAGTGAATGGGAAGCAACAAGAAATAAGTGATCATGTATAATAAGAGTTAATTTCCTTGGTCATATTGTTCAAGGTTGCTTGGTTCTTAATGAGAATCATGCTAATGAGGTTGGTAGACCTTGTGAGAGGCATGGAGGTAACAATGCTAAGAGACAAAAGGCTTCTTGACTCATCCAATCCTTCATGCTATGAATTAAGAGAAATCTCAATATTAACTTTTGATATTGGGGGAGGTAAATCTAGGGTTAGTTTTACATATTATTTTCCATTTTATTCCCCTAAGTGCTTATGCATATGTGTGTGCCTTGTGTGTTTATTTTCTTTATTTTGTGTGTCTTTTCCTTTGTGTGGTTGAGGTAGTCACTAGTTATCTTGTTGATCAAAGGTGTCAATGGTCAAAGTATCTTATTTGTCTTAGTCCTTAGATTACTCCTAATCCCAATGAAATAATAAGGTTACTAGTTTAGTTAGTATAGAAAGTATGCTACCCCTATGAGTTACCAATTTGTTGACCAATTTTGACTTTTAGGTCAAAATAGGGCACCCCTAGTAAAACTTTTCATTTTTAGGCTTAAATGGGGTCTATTATATTGTAATAAGGTGTTTTATAGGTAATTTCATGCCTCTTAATATTATATTAACCCTGGTCACTCATTTCATTAGTCTATCATGTCATTTTAGGTCATTTCAAGGGTTTAAATGGTGCATTTAATGCTTTATACAAGTTTATTGGGAATTTTACAAGTTTAAAAATGTGATTTCATCCCCCAAGTTTCATTATAATTCTTAATTAACAATAAATAACTAAAAATTTCAAGTTGTTTAGACAAAAGGTAGTTTTCTTAGTCAAAGAGAGAGAAATGGACACTTTTACTACTTTTTTAGGAAGTGTGCCACTTGTAAAACATGAAAATATGACTCTTCACCATAATAAATATCATTTAAATGTTTTTTTATCTTAAAATTAAAATTTTAAGCCAAAAATGTTTATCTATCATTTCCTCTTTCTTGGCATAGTGAAGTCACTTGCAGGTTTTTACTTAGTACAATTAAAACAAAAGGTTTTAGGAAAAATGATACTAGGGGCATATTATAAACTATAATACCTTAAATTAAGTATAATAATTTTGATAATTGGTCAAGTGTGCTTCATGAACCATCCATTCAAAGTGGATTGTACAAAATTTCCTGCTCATGCGTGCATCTTTCAAGTTTTCTTTCATTCTAGGCAAGTCCATTCAAATTAGTTTCTGAGTTTATTCCAAAAGTATTTTGGATATTTAATATAATTTATTCCATTATTTTTTTCACTTTTGAATTTATTTTTATGGGCCAATAACCTTATATTTATAGATTGGTCTTTTCTTGGTATCATGGGAAAAAAATTCACTTTTCAAGGAGTTCTCATGCTAATAATCAGTTATAGAGGGTTGGGTTGGATTCATATACATGTTTTCAAATCTTATTTTACTCTTTTTGTTTCAAATTTAATCCAAGTCCACTTGATCCTCATAGTTACAAGCTCATTTTCCATGCTAGACTAGTCATTTAACACTCTGTCTATTTTATTCCACTTGTTTGCAAGTGATTTTCACATTGAAAGAGATGTTTAGAGTTGAGTTAAACATATATTTGGTAGAAATAAATAATTTTATTGTGGACTTGAGTTTGAGTTTTTATTTATACCTTTCACCCACATTTTCTTTGATTTCATGCTCATTATCCACATATACAGTCAAATAACACCAACAAGATCCCTGATGATGTCATCTTTAGGTAGATAGCTTGATGATAAATTTAATCATTTGAAACATGAAGAATGACATATGGTATGAATATTATAATTATTTTTTTGGTTCATTCTTGTTCTCTATTCTCCACCTTCTATGCTCACTACCTACTCAATCAGATGTTCACCTACAAGTGATGAAACAGGGGACTAAAGGACTAAATAAGGTGTTAAATCATATGGTAAAGAATTAATAGAAGCCCTTGTATATATAAGAGAAAATTAAAAAAAATTATTAGGTGATAAGATGGAAAATAATTTATGAAAATCTTTTCTAAGAGCAAGGACTGAGTTTAGGTAATCAGTCCCTAAAATGGCAAGACAGTGGTCCTTAGGGTTCTTAAATTTTCCATAACATGTCTAGCATTGAGAGTTTGAACATCTAGATATGTGATTTTTAAATCCTTTATCATAAATATAAACTATTCCAAAGGTGAAATATATAATATGGATAACAAGTGGTGTATTGGAGGCTCAGAGTTCCCTAAAAAACATTGAAAACCTATAGTGGCATCTACAAACTTGAGAATGTAAGTGATCTTGTGACACCTTTGGTAAATAAAAATTCATCCACTAATTAATAAGGTGATTATATTAATTTAATATAATTCAAATGTCATGAAAATATCACTTCAATAGGGTAATAAGATGAATTTCAACCTCATACACTCTCCCAATCCATACACAGGATGCACCTACAGGCAGAACATGTCAATATAGGGTAAATGATTATGTTTTTGCTTTCAAATGGTGTTTGAGGACCTAAAAAATAGTAATGTTATTCACACACATGGTGTGTGACATAAAAATATCTTCAAACATGAAAACAAACTTTTTTAGTCCTTTCATAGGCCTAAGATGCACCTACAAGCACAATTAGTAGATTTGTCTCAGTTAGGGTAGGAAATAGGCCCAAATCTTGATGTATTTGGATGTTAAGAGGTTATTTAAAGATAAATTCAAGTTAAATTAGACATTTTATGATCATCATGGGCTAAATGAGTCATCATACACTATGAGCAAGCCTTTTGGAGAAGAAATTTGCACCTAAAGGAAAATTTGTCCCAGTCAGCCTAGGGAAGGCTCAGTTTGGAAAAATAAGGTATAGTTAGGGTATATGAGGAGTCTAAATTTGGAAAATAGTTAAAAATATACCTTAATTATCATGATTTTTATTTCATAAACCCTCAAAAATGAATACAAACCTTTAGGGCCCCAAACCTTTGCACTTAGCCTAAATAGGGTATACTTAGGGTTGAATATCCCATAGTGTGCAAGGGGATTGCGAGAGTTTGAGGAATAAATGGAGGTTGAAACATATAAATGAAAATAAGATATTTTTTTTGAAATTTCCATGATGGATAAATGAACAAAAATAGAGGCTCAAAATAAAGGAAACTTAGTCATTCTTCAAAACCCTACATACAGTCTCCTCTTAGGAGCCTATCTTGATTTTGGAAGAATTGAAAAGCCTAAAACCCTAGACAAGAGCTTAGTTTTAGTATAAAGAATATTTTATACTTTTATAACCCCATAAAATTATTGGATTTCTTAGATAAACAAGATAGATACCCCCTCTTCTATCTCAGAATAGGGGTACTTTCTTTATGCAAACATAGGTAGCTTGGGAGAAAAGAGATGATTTGATCAGTTGATAAGGGTTTAGACATTGGATAAAGGTTTTAAGAGATTAATAACACCTAATTAAACATTAAAAACACATCACAAATTATTTTAACCCAATAATATTCTTTAGACACCTCAAGTTATAGTCAAACCTAAAGGGAAAGTTGAGGCTTAATGTCAAAAAAAGTGGTCATCTCCTCTTCTAGATTTGGATATGATTTTAAAATTTTTGGATCAGTTTTTTGGGATTTAAATTGGTTTTTTTATCCATTTGAGGTCAGGGAAGGTCACTAAAGGTCAATCTAAGCCCTAACGTGTGGTAAAGCATGTTAGACAAGGGCATGCCTAAAGGCTCAAATAAGGAGTCACTTTCAATTGTGAACCTAAATTAAATATATTATGAGCCAAATAATTAGTATTGGATCATGTTAAATGTGTTTTAAATAATGGATCTCAATTAGTCTCAAGTGAATGGTCTAACCCACCAAGGTTGTAATTAGATTCATGAAGCAAGGTTATGCTTATAGTCTTTTTCATCTCAACTATGAAAAATGATTAGGAACTTATTATAACATGTCCATAATACCAATATATAGGTGTTTAAACTCTTATAATACAAAAAATTCAAGGAGAGACCATTTTTGGTCCAAAACCAACTTAGACTTGTGTAAAATGGTGAAAACAAGCCCGAAAGGCCATTTTCAAGTGCTTACATCTTTCGTAAGGATATGCATGGGAGAAAAAGGAGTTAGGGGATATTATCATGGGTCATTTAGGCCAAATTTTTTAAATTTTTTAATCAATTTGGATGTCCCAAATTTATGAAAAATAATTAAGACCAAAAATAGGCCTAAAACCCTACTAAACCCTTGCTAGTGACTAGTTTGGGAAAGTTGAGTTGCAAAGCTAATATAAGGGCATAGTTTAGTTAGGAAAAATATTTTAAGTTGAAGAGGACTCACCCAATATCATTCCAATTCCATACATATGTACAAAATTATATAGATAGGGGTAGAAATAAGTTTTTACTCATTATTTATGTGTTGTGATAGCTATAGGATAAAATAGGAGATGAAACAAAGTTTGGGTAGACTATTTAAACTTAATATAACTATAAATATTCATTAAATTTCATTAATTAACATATAGGTTCCCCAACTAGGTCCTTACTTTTAGCCAGTCAAAATTGGTCCATTGAGCAAGCTAACAAGAGAGGAAAGCTTCACTTGAAGTGGTTTTAAGATACCCATGATTCCTCCAAGGCCATGGAGGGTATTTAAAATTTTAAATAATTCCATCCCATGGATTTTAAAGAAAAAATGATTTCAATTTTGAGGCTAAGTGTGTAGGGTGCATAGAAGGGTAGTTTTCAGGACAAAAAATGATGATGGCTCTGTACCAGGTGATCTCAAAAGACCAAGCATGAAAAAAATGAATGGAAAGGAAAGTATGATAACCTACCCTTACATTAAAATCATTTTACCTTATCCAAATTAGTTAAAAGATGTTCATATAGGCCTAATCATGAAGGTAATTTTTTTGTGCAAAAAGAGGAGTTTTGTCTCATTTTACCTAAATTTGATGACTTAGATTGACACTTTTTGCTCCTAAAATTTCATGGTTAGAACCATATAATATTTACATTAATGGATAACTAAAATTATTGTCTTGACAAGTGTCCTTGTGACCCTTAGACTTCTCTTTTTCTCTCTCTCAAACTCTATAAGATTTGGCCATTTTTCCATTACATGGGATGCTTCACCTGAGTATGGTGAATCCCTACTCAATTTTAAACATTGTAATAAATAAAATGATTAAGTTTTTACCTCTATCATGAATATTCATAGTGTGCTCCACTTTTATGTAGAATTTGCTTAGTGAAGACTGTGGATTCCTTAGCATTTTACTTCATTTTTTCACCTATTTGCATCCTCTTCTTGCAAGGCATGTGAAGTGTTCCAGGATATGTTCATGTTTTGATTGAGTAGTATTTTAATTAGATTAATTCAATACATTTTTTATATTCCTCATAGCCTTGAATATCATATATGACCCCATAATGTAATATTAATGCAAGAAGACATAGATTTGAGAAAGTGTATGTTTTAGTTGGTTTCTTTTTCTTGGTCTCAAATGTGGAATGTAATTGGTTTGAAGTCATAAAAATTATTTGGTGTATCAACTATATATTTTAGGTTTTATTTTAGTTATCTTTATCCCTTTCCACCCCCAATAGTTATTAGTAGTTATAGTCAAGTGTTACATCAAGGGAGCTAGCCCTATCTAGAGACTCACTTCATTCCTTAGGCTTCCCACAAGCCTAGAAGTGATTCCATTGTGCCACTTGGATGAGGAGAGCCTTATAATCTCCTCAAAAGGTGAAAATCCAAGTGATAAAACTAATTAATCACTATATAATGTATCTTCCTATGCAATTTTTGGCTAATGCTTATTAATACAATTTTTCTATTATGAAGACAAGTTTATTCCTTTTTGTGAGTTGTTATTCAAGTTCACTACTCCATATAGATTCATCTCTATGCACTTGAACCTATCCAATTTATCCTCATTACATCCCACACTAACAATAATATATGATAATGTGTATGTAATAAACATAAGTTTTCTCTTCATAATTATACCTATTTAATATCCTATTATGATTCATATAACCTATAAATAATCATCCTCTTCAATAAACACAATCACTTAAATAATTAATACTCAAAATTTTCCCTTTATAATCTATGACTCTTCAATACCATCATAAGGAGACAAGTATATACTCATATTTGATACATTTACATACATAAATTAATGTAATTATATTTATTTATAAATATAAAAATATACACACACACACATTCATTTATTCATATAGTTAAAGTAAGTATTCTAAACTAGATTATCAATTATGTATATGATCATATTTCTTTATACAAATAATTAATATATAGGTCTACAACTTTTTCACTATAACCTATAGTTGAACTAGTTCATCCTAACCAATACATGCTTAGGTTTGATATCTCAGTGTTTGCTTAACCCCTGCATTAGATTTAGATCCAAACGTAAAAGCTTCCAATGCATGTCAATAATGATATCAACTTCAAACATTTGAATAACTTCATATAGACATAAATGAACTAATTTAAGTTTAATAACTTAATCAAGTCATTAGGATATACAATTTGATCATGATTTCACATAGTCATATATTTATGTATGTATGTATGTGTGCATACATACATCCATAAATACATACATATGTATGCATCTATATTTATACATTTATGCACACACACAAAAATGTGTGTGTGTGTGTGTGTGTGTGTGTGTGTGTGTGTGTGTGTGTGTGTGTGTGTGTGTGTGTGTGTGTGTGCGTGTGTGCGTGTGTGTGTGTGTGTGTGTGTGTGTGTGTGCAAATGTATAAATATAGATACAATTTTTATGTGTGTGTGCATAAATGTATAAATATAGATACATACATATGTATGCATGTATGTATGCATGCACACATACACACACATATACATATGTACATACATGCATAAATATATGACTATGTGAAATCATGATCACATTATATATCCTAGTGACTTGATTAAGCTATTAAACTTAAATTAGTTCATTTATGTCTGTAATAAGTTATTTAAATGTTTGAAGTTGATATCATTATTTACATGCATGGGAAGCTGATACATTTGGATCCAAATCTAATGTGTGTGTGTATAAATGTATATATAGAGATACATATATACATATATATGTATGTATGTATGTATATACATACATGTGTGGGTTATATATATATATATATATATATATATATATATATATATATATATATTTAAAAGAGCAAACTAAGAACTTAGTAAATGTTCCTTCGTAACTTGAAAATCTTGACACAAGAGTAACTGATAAAATGAATTGTAGGTACAATTATATTATGTAATAAAGTATACATAGTATCCTCAATAATATTTATCATGTATTATTTATTTTTTAATATAATAATGTTCTTGAAATATTTCTTTGTATATATACATCCTGACACTTTCACATGTTTTAAATTATGCCTTCTGACAAGATGCACTCAAATTTTTATCAATTATGGTTGAGTTTAAACACAAAGAACTAAACAAATAATCCATCTAAAATATATAAAAAATAATTATTTTCAAAGTATACATGGATTTTAACAATTCAAACAAGTCCCTTAAACTTGTAGCAATTTGGTGGGTTTTGAAGAAGGAGCATTTTGATGCCATTTGAACCAACACTTGGTTTAAGATAAAAAATACAATGTCAACTCCATATATAATACACCAACCACATATAAAGGCTCAATGCCTTTTGTATAGGACCTACATGTTTTTATAAAGAGAATCTACCAATAAATACAACCGAATAAGGTTTCCATTAACCTAGATCAAACAACTATTAATTTTTTTACTCCCAAATAGGTCTAAATTACAAAGAAAACCCCCTTCATTTTATATACACAAACTCAAAGTTTTTACTTGCTTGGTTATAAAAATATCAATAACCACATAATTTATTTACCTTTCAAATTCATGAAATTTTATAATAAAAATAACCAGATAATATTTAAAGTCATGAAATTTCCTTTTAATTAAATTTTTTGAGTGAATTTACCCCCTCACCATAACACCAAAAATAGGCATAAGATAACCATATAAACAAAATCAATAAATAATCAACACTCTCCTAGTATTAAAACACATAATTGATTTGACTTACACACAAACAACATGATCTAATTCATGATGAGCTTTTAATGGAAATCAAGACAATCAACACAAAATATAACGATAATCAAAGTATCCAGTCAAGTAACCATTTAAAACTAATGCAAACATGCCTTGATATCAATAAATATCAACAATATATGCAATATTTATCACTCTATCAAAATACTAACTAAAATTCACTTCATCCAAGAAAATAAGAATGTGGTGTGTGTAGGTTTGGATTAATTATCTCAAAACATAATGCTGGTATACACCCCCTATTTGATGATACTCTCCCTTTGTAATACCTATGAGGGTGAGACAGTCCTATAACAACCTTGATCAAACAAAGGATATTTAGTTTGAGATTATAATATATTATCAATATATAAATATCAATAAACCATTGTAATGTAAATCATCTAAAAATGAAATCATAGTCAACATGATCATAGAGCATAGTATAAAAATATTCAAATGTCTTCCAACACAATAACTAATCACGAAATAAATAATATGACTATCAATCATAAAATATAAATATATCTAGATCAGATATAAAAATAAAAGCTAAAAATCATTAGTTCTACAATCCTTACTAATTTTTAAGTTGTTTTGTAGAGTATAACTAGATGTGACATCCTTCCCCCCTAAAATAGGTCATCATCCCGAATGAATTTTGTTTCAAATAATAGTTTAGAAAATAAAAATAATATTTAATAGAAAAAATATTTAAATAAATGAGGAAATAATCATAATAATTCTTGATAATCCTCCCATATAACATTATCCTCATAATATTGATCCCACTGGACCTTGTATTGTGATACTTCTCTATTATGCAAGCTAAACATGAAAGTATCAATTATTGTAATTGGTTCTACTTTGACAACCCTTAGATCATAAACTTGTAATCGATTCTAATCCAAAACATGTGTAGGATCAACAACATACTTTTAAATATAAGATACATGAAAAAAATTATGAATTTGAGATAAATTTGGTGTCAATACAAGTATATATGTTATATGATTAATCACTTATAGAACCTCAAAGTGTCCCACATATCTTGGTGATAATTTTGTTGATTTCTCAAACATAATAGAGCTATTTTGGGGTTTGAATCATAGAAAAACTTTATCTTCAAGTGAGAATTACCTTGATGTTATTTTTATATCATCATAACTTTTATTCCTATCACTGGCTTCAATGAATCATTGCCTTATTAAATTTACTTTTTATTCTATTTCTATAAGCATATCAGGTCCAAAAATCACTGTATCTTCTAATTTATCCCAGCTGATTGGTGTCATGGACCTCTTACCATATGGTGACCCAAAAGGAGCCATTTTCAAAGCTGATTGGAATGAGTTGTTACATTCAAACTCAACCAATGGTAGGCATTCCTCCCATTTTTATTTTTGGTCTATGAAATACATTCTCAAAATATCCTCCAAAACTTGATTTACTCTATTTTTTCATCTATTTTTGGATGGTAAGTTGTACTAAAGTTAAGCTATGTACCCAAAGATGAATTAAATTTTTTCAAAATAATTAAGATCATCATAACATCCTTTTATAAAATGATCATTTATAAAAACCCATGCCATCTATATACCTCTTTCACAAACCTTTTGGCAAACATTAATGCATCATAAGTTAAATTACCTAGAATGAATTAAGCTACCTTGGTAAGTTTATACATAACTACCAAAATCATGTCATGATGATTTATAGACATAGGAAATCCTTGGATAAATCCCATGCTAATAACATGATACTTACATTTGGGTATGCAATGTAGGTACACAAACCCAACTTTAAGCACATTTTGAGTCTTGACTCATTGACACTCTAAGAATATAGATACAAAGTATATTATATCCTTTTTTATTCTCTTATATAAATATAATAGTTTTAATTATGTTAATAGCTTAGTCACTCTATGATGTGTTAAATATGGAGCATTATGTAATTCCTTTAGCATAATATTCCTCAAATTTTCATTTTTAGGTACATATATACTATCATTATACCTTAAAATCCCATCATTTTAAAATTAAAAACCACAGTATCTATGAAGATGAGAAGTATTAGCTAAAGGTTTCTTAACCTATTCAAATAATTTATCTCTAGGTGATAATTTTACTGCCTGATTTCAAAAATAATTTATTACTATGTCCAAAGCCACTATTTACCTTCCATGACTAAAGGCATTTTCAACTTTTTTCTCTTTTCCCTTAATGTAATTAATGTCAAAATCATAGTCTAAAAAAAATATAACCACCATCTCTGATGAGCATTAAGGTTAGGTTGGGTAAATATATATTTGAGACCCAAGTTATACTTTTTAAGCTCAAAAGGATTTCCCAAAAAATAATATCTCTAAAATTATAAATAATTAACTTTGTTAGCTAGTTATAGGTCCTGAGGGGTATAATTTTCCTCATGAGGTTTTAATTTCCTTGACTCTTAGGCTACAAATGAACTATTTTGCATAAGAAATCCTCCTAAAACATCTCTTGATGTATCTATTATAACTTTAAAATGACCTTTTGAATCCAACATCCACAACATTGGTGCTAAAAAATACTCTTTTTTTATAATTTGAAAGGTTTATTCTCACTTATCAGACCAAACAAAATGATGCTCTTTCCACTGAAGAGAGGTGATCAAATTAGCTATTTTGGAGAAATTTTCTACAAAGTTCCTTAGTACCATCTTAAATCCTTTAAAATATGCTCCTCATACACATTATTAGGTGTTTGTCACTCCATAATGGATCTAATTTTATCTATATCCACTAAAATTCCTTCTGCAAAAATAATGTGTCTCAAGTAAAATACTCTTATTTGAAATAAATCACACTTAGATAAATTCTTGTAGATTTTATGCTTATACAATCAATGCAATATTTAATTCAAGTGATCAAAATTATCTTCTTCAATTTTATAATATATGAGAATATCATCTAAAAATACTAGCATAAACTAATTAAGGTAATCTTTGAACACATTGTTCATAAGATTCATGAATGCTATAAGTGCATTCATTAGTCCAAAAGGAAGTATTGTGAACTCGTAATGCATATAATAAGTCTTGAAAGCTATTTTAGGAATATATTACTCTCTAATTATCAATTTATCGTACCTAAAATGAATATCAATCTTTGAAAAGACTATTGCACCACGTATTTGATCAAAAATATTATCAATATGAATTAAAGGATATTTTTTCTTGATTTTTTCCTTGTTAATAATTTGGTAGTCAATGCAGAGATGAAGGGTTTAATCTTTTTTTACAAATAATTTAGGTGCACCCCATGGTGAAACACTTGTTTGAATTGACCCTTTGGCTAACATTACTTGAAGTTGGGCCTTTAATTTGATTAAATTTGTTGTTGCCATTTTGTAGGGAAATTTAGATTATGGTTCTAACCTTGGAATGATATAAATTGTGAAATAAAATTCCATTTTTAGAGGTAGAACCTTTAATTCATCTGGAAAAACATCTTTAAAATCTTGGAAAAAGAGATAGTATTTTAAAGTGGGTTCTTTAGCTTCACCAATTTAATCTATTTTAAATAGGAATGTGTTGAGGTTGGCATACCCCCATTTATAAAAAATGAGTAACCTTGTATCAAATTTGGTAATTTTTTACTTTAAAATTGAAAATTCACTTGATCAAAGTGTCACTAGCATGTTTGCACATGTCTTTTAATTTGAAGCTCATCCACACCATGGTTTGGTTGACTTATTGATTCATAATTCTAGTCTGACCCTATCTAAGTTTTTTAGAATTATTTATTCATGTTTAGGTTATAATTTGATGCCTTTTTTAAATGAGATATGTTTGAATTTCATGATTTAATCATAACATAGTCCTTTACTATCTTTTGGTCTGTAAAAAGTCAAGTTAAATGAGTTCACTTAAAGTATCATTTGTCAATTTACAAAGGCCATAGATAGGTTACATAGACCCTACAGGATGCCAAGAGTTCTTGGAGTAAGTGTGGAAGTGCATGGTATTTAGATGGTTCCTCATTGTGTCCACTTGGACATTCTAGTTTGATGGTAGAAAATTTGAATAGATAGTTTATTGGAGTCATATTTCATACGTGTGGATTTTAAAAATAAATGGTTAAATGGGATTTTTCATATTCATACCTAGATTATACATGTAAATTTTTATCTCACATAAGATATCACATCAAAAGTTAATAAGATGCAAAATTACCCTCCAAAGTATTTTTGATTGTGTTTTCTAGGTGTAAATAGAGCCTAATGAGCATATCGAACAAACCATATCTCTCATGAACATGAAATTTAATATAAATGGTCAAATGGGTTTTTTAAACCTCATAAAAGGAACATTTTGTCTAAGTTTTATCTCATGAAACATGGTGCATCAAAATTTATGTGCATGCAAAGTTGGTCTCCAAAGTATTTTTAACTAATTTTTTAGGTCCAAACAGAGTCAAATAGGAATTTTCAAGAAGCCATATCTCTCATGAACTACAACTTTAAATGATATAATCAAATTAATTTTTTCAAATTTTTAGAAGGAACATTTTCACTAAGTTTGAGCTCATCTAAGATAACACATCAAAATTTTTGGGCATGCAAAGTTAGCCTCTCAATCATATTTTTGCTATTTTTTCCATAGCTAATTTTTTAGGGTGCAAATAGAGTCAAGTAGGCATTTTTATGAGACCATATCTCTCATATGTTGTAACTTAAAATGAAATGGTTAAATGAGTTTATTCAAATTTTCACAAGGAACATTTTTTAAAGTTTGAGCTCATACGACATAGCACATCAAAAGTTATAGACATGTAAAATTGGCCTCTCAGCCACATTTAATTATTTTTCCCATACTTAGCCATTTTTCATGATGCAAATATAGCTAAGTAGATATTTTTATGAGGCCATATCTCTTATGCACTACAACTTCAGATGAAATGGTCAAATGAGTTTGCTCACATTTTCACAAAGAACATTATCACTAAGTTTAAGCTCATGCGACATAGTGCATCAAAAGTTATGGGCATGCAAAGTTGGTTTCCAAGGCATTTTTGACTAGTTTAATAGGTCCAAACAGAGCCAAGTAGGCATTTTTATGAAGCCATATCTCTCATGCACTATAAATTCAAATAAAATTGTCAAATGAGTTTGTTCATATTTTCAAAAAGAATATTTTTGCTAAGATTTAAATCATGCGACATAGTGCATCAAAAGTTATGTTCATGCAAAGTTGGCCTCTTGACCACATTTTTATATTTTTCCCATAGCCATTTTTTATAATACAAATAGAGCCAAGTAAGTATTTTTATGAAGTTATTTCTCTCATACACTGCAACTTCAAATAAAATGTTCAAATGGGTTTGTTCACATTTGCACAAGGAACATTTTTGCTAAGTTTGAACCCATGAAACATAGCATGTCAAAAGATACAAGTGTACAAAATTGGCTCCTAGGTAGTTTTAGACTATTTTCCTGATAGGTACATGGACATCATGCAAAATCATGAAAAAATATCATTTCAACATTTATAGGTGTATTTAGAAATATCTTAGAACCAACAAATTTAATGTGTTTGTTCCTTTTGGTATTAAGTCCATTATCTATAAATTTGGTACCTTGGTGAGTTTTGCGCTTCAAGATATAAAATTAAAAATTTAGTCAAAAACATAAGATATTCACACAGATGTCAAATTTGAACCCAAACAAAAAACTATATGAGCTTAAATTTTATGGTCTATAAGACGTTAAATATGTTTGTGCAGAAGTTAGATTTTAGCCTAAAAACCAACTGATGGATTTCAAATAGAAGGTCCCATCAAATGAATAGAGGGGTTATTTAATGATTTTAGAAGCATTTTAAGACTTCATTTTGAAGGTAGAATATTTTTTTAAAGATATATGCTAGTTTGTTATCATGTTTGCCTATACATCAATCCACTTTAATAAAGCAATTGTATTTCAAAACTTTTTAGTAAGGATAACTATTCTTATCTCTTATGCATTGGTATTTGATGACTGACTAGTATGCTACCTTGGCATTTTATAAAAGATAGTAATATCATTTTTTAAAAAGAGAGGAGGATTTTTAGAGACAAAATTACTTTTTAAACTTGGAGTAAGCAATACAAGCAAGAAATTTTGCAAATATTGTCTAATTTTTGTCTATGTGTTTGCTATCATGGCTTCTCTCACATTTGCTTGTTCTAATTTTCAAATTTGAATAGTTTTTATAAATTTTTGTTGTGCAAATTTAATTGTAGATCTATTAACTTATGTCAATGCTAGGTTGATTGAAAGGCTTTATTTTCATTTTGTTTCCTTTACCTTTATTGCATTTGGGTTAATGCTGTTTGTTTATAGGGGTATAATCTTTAAAGTGAAACTGATTCATATTTGCATTATTTCTACCTTCTTTAGAAGTTTTCCTAATGTGTGATGTTATTTGGGATAAGCTATCTCATTTCACATGTTTGCTTTAAGTGCATGCTTAGATGAAAGCTAAACTTTATCATGATTTTTGGAATGAAGATCAATAATATTTCTTTCTGCACTACCCTTGTGTTTGCTCTTTTTTGGACCTTGATCACCTTAGTTTAGATTCTCATTATAAATATCAATTTTAAATTAATTATTAATTTAGTTCTTAATCATAATTCACTATTATTTTCATAATTACTACATACTTTACATAAATTTGTTGTTTGGCCATGGTGGCTCCCAACCACCAACTAATATACATATTATGAAACAATCACTTATTTTGCCTCTATTCCACCAATAGTTAACAAGACTATCACAACTTGCAACTCATGCACTAAATTCTTTGAATTCTAAAATGAGAAGTGTTTTTAAACAATTTGGACACATGTGGTACATATTTAGGCATCAACAAGAGGAGTTTCACTGATGCTAGGATGACCTTTAATAAATCTTTGTGATTTTCTAAGATCTTTGCTAGTTTTGATGTATTTTGATTAAATATTACTCTATATATGGATAACATCATCTCCAAAATATTAATATCAACCATCATGGAGTGCTATGATTCCCCAAAATTAGTAAGAAAGTTAGGCTCCATATTCTCCTCAAAGACAATATGGTGGGTAAATGCTTAATAACAATAGTAAAAAATGTGGGGTTCCCCAAAACATCAAGGAGGATTTGGTGCACAACAATCACAACAAACACAAGGTTGGGGTTTATAATCAAATAGAGGAGGATATCATAGGTGATATCATGAAGGTTACTCAAATAATGATTGACAATTTCATCATCCTATATAATGTTATTTGTGTGGCAAGTATACTAATTTTCAACATAATTGCCCACTAAATCCATAGAGACAACTATACCATGTATATTGAAGGGTGTTAGACATTTTTACATATTTGTGATTATTTTAGCATAATTGTGTAAATTTTGGTGTTCTTCATGGTTGTAGACTGGTCTTTGGGTTTATTTAGATAAAAATTGATATTCTTTGAATACATATGCTTAGTATGGTAAATATGGTTTTAGAACTATAAATCTAATCAGTTTCAGTTTAGTAATAGCTATTTTGATCAAAGATTCATAGATACTTTGAAAATTTGAGTTTATTTGGACTTGAATATGTAAAAATCATTCATACTATCAAAGTTGGACACCTCTTTGAGATAACTTAGTTAAATAGTGTTGTCCTTTATTGTTATTTATATGAATCTTTACAAAATTTACTTAATGTGCAAATATAATCATTATTATTTGTAAAAATTGATTTAAAAAATCATATTTTAAATAAGATTCAAAGTCACAAGCTAAAATTACCCAAGGCAAAGCTTAGGTGAGAAAAATTCCCAAAGTCTTAAATGCTTCACTAGTTCAAGGTACTCATATGTTCAAGGTATGGATTAGCTAGGTGGTTGTCCAATCAACGTGCCATGTATAGTGCATGATATTTTTTGAAATCTTGAAATACATTTGTCTTCATATAGTCCTAATAATGTTGTCACAATTGAAGAAATTTTTAGAATTTTCAAAGCTGATCTGAGGTTGTTGAATGCAACTCATGAAGACATAACATGTAGGTTATTTCCATTTAATTTTAAAGATGTTACCTATGAATGGTTTCTTAACCTTCTAGATGATTGTATTACTAGCTAAAATGACTTCAAAAATATCTTCATTGATCAATTTGGAAAAATTATTAGTCTCTATGTCTTGTATCAACAGTTCACCATAATTAAAAAGGGTATTAATGAAATAATCAGAGTCTTTAATGCTCCATTCTAAAAAATGTTTAATAAAACTAGAGACCCTTATATACCTAATGAGGCTTTAGCCTTAGAGATTTATAAGGATGATATGGATCCCATAACCTTCATGTTCTTGAAAATGTCTCTTCTAGTCATAAACACATTAACCTAGGCCTACTCTGAAGCTATGATCATTAATGTCCAAATGCAGCCATAGGGTTAGATGGCACTAATGTCAATTTGAATTGGCCCATATAGGATGACATCTTTAGTATACCTACTTTAACACTAGTTTATAACCATTTTTTCTTGCGTCATGCATGTCCTAGCCAACACCTAGAGTTCTTGAATAACACTACAAGTGGATTTCATCTACAAAATTATAGAACTCTAATACCCAAAACTAGTAATAATGCTCCAATTCATAAGCCTGAGACACCAAAGAATTTAAATGAATTTATATTATAAATGGTATAAAAAATGAGCACTAACTTTCTTTAGTTATAAAAATAAGTATGAATTATAGTGGAATGCTCTAATAGAAACTATGCTTCTCAAATGTTTGATAGACATCCAAGCAAGTCTCATGATGACAGTAATAATGTATCATATAGAAACATACAAATAAGTTTCCATGATATTTTTTTGGCTGATCATTGTAATATTTATGAAACCTCTAAAATTGTGTCTAATCAAGAATTTACTACAAGGACATCTGGCTTTGTAGGAGCATCTCAAGGTTTCATGTAGGCCTTTGATTTTTCATTTGAAGACGGGGATGAATAAAAAGATGAGCCAATTGAAGAATTTGAATTTGAAATGACTTGAATTCCTAAAGATTTAAGAAATATTTAAATTAAAGATCAACAAGACATTATCATTATTACATTTACAAATAAAGAAGAAGAGTTACTGGAAATAGATATATATCAAATAAAAGATGATATTTATTTAGAAGGTAGACATGAAGGTATCCCATGTAGGTTTATTTTGGAAATAGGGAATAATCATAAAAAATATGATCATTGGAAATAGTCATACCATGATTTCTTTAATAAAATTAAGGAGCTTGAGATGGTGGATGATGGGATAGAACAACACATGGATACTTCATTTGAGGATTTCACCAATGAGCTAGAGTTCCCAAAAGGTGGTATTATTTTGGAGGAACCAAAGTAAGATAAGTTGAAGCTTGATTGGATGGAAGGGATGCCCCTCTTCACCAAAGATGAAGATGAAACATGTGAATTAGATCAAGAATTATCATTTGACTTTATCAAGAGGTTAGCAGTATGGGACCATCATGTTTCTTATGATGAGATTCCAAATGAACATCATTAAATTGATCAATATGAAGAAACTTTTTAGGATGAATTGGAATATTTTTTTGAAAATATTAGTAGTCCACTTCCACCTTAGAAAGAACCTAATGAAGACATCGGTCTAAGGATGTAAGTTGAGCTACCATTATTGAGTGAAGATGATATAAGCCAATACCTATCTATGGAAGAAGTAAGACTAACACTCCTACTAAAAAATAGAAGGATTTGATAGGAAGAGGATTAGATTTTAGACTCATATATTTGATCCATGTACTTGAGGATGCATATGGGAGCCCAAGTCATATAATCTAGAAGACCTAGGTGTCTGAATGCCCCTATCAACAAGAAGATGCCATCAAAAAATACGTAGGTTTCAAGTTTCTATAGTAGACTAAGTAATTTTTAATTTGATATTAGAGGTAAGTATTTTATGAAGTTAGTATAGGGCTTAGATTAGTTTCTTTCTCATTATTTCTTTCTTATTTTTTCCTTCCTATCCCTTATTTTTATATAAAATCTATACATATTTGTTTGCATTTTATGCTTTGTTCCTTGCTGATAAATAAGTCCTTTTGGATAGCCCTCAACTCATATTTCATCTAGGCTACTCAAGAGCTTCATAGTTCAGAAATTAAGGTATGACTTCTCAACATTGGTTGATAATGGGTTGTTCGAATGTGAGCTTGATGTTGTAGTTTAGAGAAACTACTAAAGATTGGTGGATATGTTAATTATTCCTTGATATTTTAAACCTTTTTCTAATTTAATCTTGGTTTTTATAAGGATCACACATGTAGGATGAAGATTAAACTATTAGAACATAGTCTTACTTGCACTTTAAAAACATTAAATACTTGGGACAAAGTTTATAGCTAAAGATGATTTTCTAAAAATCAAACACTTGACCAAATCCTTAAACCCAACATATTGGCTCCCAAAATTTTTTGGAAGGCCAAAAAAAATCTAAAAAATACAAAAATAAGAGCTTATTTGAAAATCAAATGCTTTCCAAGCAAAGATGATTCTGGTAATCTCCACCGAGGCTATGGGCACTTGGCTGGTAGTGGAGCAAGGCCATGAATAGATCCAAATGCATATATATTGGGGTTATGGATGCATATATAGTATCAAATAAATTCCCAAGCCTTCCTTGAGCTAAGGCATGGTTCTTAATGAATACTCAAACATGCTAAAAGTCAGTGTTAATGATTAAAACCATGAACCTGGAATTTGTTCTCTAAATCATTTGGTAATCAGTAAGTAGAATAAAAGCACACACACAACATGACTGAGTTTTGATGTTTTGATCCTAATTTTTCTTATGCAATTTTTTTTTAAACCATGAACTAATCTTAATGATTGTGTCTAATAAAAAAGAATAAGTAGCTTAATTATTAGTCTGAACTAGAGTCTTTGAATTCTAATATATTACTATATTTTCTTTGAAAGTCACCATTTATTTAGGTTAACATACCCATATTTATAAAAAATATGGAACCTTATGTCAAATTATGCAAATTTGTACTTTAAAATTAAAAATTCGCTTGATCAAAGTGTCACTAGCATATTTGCACATTTTTTTTAATTTGAATCTCATCCACACCATGGTCTAGCTGACTTATTAGTTCATATTATATTCTAAACCTATCTAAGTTTGTTATCATT
Source organism: Torreya grandis (assembly GCA_037957365.1). Classification (NCBI taxonomy): domain Eukaryota; kingdom Viridiplantae; phylum Streptophyta; class Pinopsida; order Cupressales; family Taxaceae; genus Torreya; species Torreya grandis. The sequence goes on from JARHVA010007642.1 coordinate 471,457, forward strand.
GGTTATTCATGTTTAGATTACAAATTGATTAGGCTTTTCTTGAATGAACTATGTCTAAATTTTATGATTTAATCATAGTTTTGTCCTTTGCTAGCCTTTAGTCTGTAGAAAGTCAAATTAAATGAGTTCACTTAAGGTGTCATTTATCAATTTAAAAAATCCATAGATAGGTTACATATAATATATGGGTTGCTAAGAGTTCTTTGAGTAAGTATGGAAGTGCATGGTATTCAGCTGGTTCCTCATTATGTCCACCTAGACATTCTAGTCTGATGGCAAAAAATCTGAATAGATAGTTTACTAGGGTCATAATTCATATGTGTGGATGTTTTAGGATAAATGGTCAAATGATTTTGTTCATATTCATACATAAATCATATGTTAAAATTTTAAACTCATGAAAGATATCACATTAAAGGTTATGGAGATACAAATTTACCCTCCAAAGCATTTTTGACTGTATTTTTCAAGTGCAAACAGAGCCTAGTGAGCATATTAAATGGATCATATCTATCACGTGCTTCAACTTCAAAAAAAATGGTTAAATGTGTTTGGTAACCCTCATATAAGGAATATTTTCACTAAGTTTTAACTTATGAAACATATCACATCAAACGTTATGAGCATACAAAGTTAGTTTTCAAGGCAGTTTTGACTAGTTTTCTGGGTCCAAATAGAGCCAAATAGGCATTTTTATGAAGCTATATCTATCATGTGCTACAACCTCAGATGAAATAATAAAATATGTTTGTTTAAATTTATATAAGGAACATTTTTACTAATTTTTAGCTCATATGACATATCGAGTCAAAATTTATGGGCATTCAAAGTTAGCCTTCGGTCACATTTCACTATTTTTCCATAGCCAATTTTTCAAGGTGCAAATAGATTCAAGTAGACATTTTCATGAGGATATATCTCTCATGAATTGTAAATTCAGATGAAATGGTCATATGGATTTGTTCATAATTATATAAGAAATATTTTCACTAAATTTGAGATTATGTGACATAATGCATCAAATGTTGTGGTTATGCAAAGTTGGCCTCTCGACCACATTTTTTTTCCATAGCCATTTTCAGGGTGAAAATAAAGCCAAGTAAGCATTTTCATGAGGTCGTATCTCTCATGAAATACAAATTAAAATTAAATGGTCAAATAGGTTTGTTCACATTTTCACAAGGAACATTTTTGCTAAGTTTGAGATCATGTGATATAGCACATCAAAATTTATGGGCATGCAAAGTTAGTTTCCAAGGCATTTTTGACTAATTTTTTGGGTCCAAATAAATCCAAGCAGACATTTTCATGAAGCTATATCTTTCATACTCTATAATTTTAGATGAAATATTCAAATAAGTTTGTTTAATTTTACACAAGGAACATTTTTACTAAGTTTGAGCTCATGCGATATAGTGCATCAAAAGTTATGGGCATGCAAAGTTGATCTCTTGACCACATTTCACTATTTTTTCCATGGATATTTTTCAAGGTGAAAATATAGCCAAGTAAGCATTTTCATGAAGCCATATCTATCATACACTATGACTTTAGATGAGATGATCAAATGGGTTTGTTCACATTTTCACAAAGAACATTTTTGCTAACTTTGAACTCATGTGACATAGTGCATCAAAAGATAAAAGTGTGTAAAATTGGCTCTCAAGTAGTTTTAGAGTATTTTATTGATAGGTACATGGACATCATGTATAATCATGAAAAATATATCATTTAAATGTTTTATAAGTGAATTTAGAAAGCTCCCAAGACCAACATATTTAATGGGTTTGTTCTTTTTGGTATTAAGTTCATTCTCTACAAATTTGGTACCTTGGTGAGTTCTGCACTTTAAGATATAAAATTGCAAAGTTGGTCAAAAATAGAAGACATTCATGCAAACATCAAATTTGAACCTAGATAAAAATCCATGTGATCTTAAATTTGACAGTCTATGAGACATCAAATACATTTGCATGGACATTAGATTTTAGCCTAAAAACCAACTGATGGCTTTTAAATGGAGGGTCCCAAAAGATGAATAGAGGGGTTATTTAATGATTTTAATAGCTGTTCAAAAGCTCATTTTGAAGGTAGAATATTTTTTTAAAGGAATATGCTAGTTTGTTAGCATATTTACCTGTAGATCAGTCCACTTTAATAAAGCAATTTTATTCTAGAACTTTGTATTAAGGGCAACTATCCTTATCTCTTATGCATTGGTATCTCATGACTAACTGGTATGCTGCCTTGGAATTATATAAAAAATAGTAATACTATTTTGTAAAAATGATCCAGGTGGATCCACGCACCATTCCATTTTTAAAGTCTTCAATTTATTGTTGAACCACTTACACATCAAAGAATTCATTGAGAGCTTTCTGACCCTTCTTCTGAAATGCAAAATAGAGTCTAGATGCTCAAGATATAGCTTGCTGAAGTATTTTTGTGATAGGTGAATAATAGGTGTTGACAAGTGACGTGGCATTGTTCAAATATACCAAGTGGTCCAATAATCATTTGACACATGGCAATATGAATTTGTGTAAAAAAAATTTGGTTTGGTGTTTGGTTTGTTAATAGCCTCTGGTCTTTGACAAGCAGTCATATGAGGATCCATGGGCCTTGCTATTTTCTCGCTAGGGGCCCTCAGTGAGGGTTGACACACTCTTGTGGAGGGGTGCCTTGGCCTCCTATTCTTCATGTATTATTGTATGAAACATTGTATTTAATTTACAAAGCCTACTGAAACCCCACCAATGTGGGATATATATTTAAAGCTTTGTAATAAGAATTATCAAACCAAAACGTGGCATAGCCACATACCACCAAGTTAAAATACCATGCCATCCACCTCCACAATGTATATACCATGGAATCTCCAATGGCAGCCTAAGACATTTTTCTAAGACTTGCACCTAAGTCTCCTATAAAATAGATGTCGACATTTCTTAAGGAGGTCGACACCCTTTTAAAAGCAAATAAACAGTTTTCAAACTCCCAATGTGGGATTAAAGGATAGCTAAGTGGCTATGAAGGAGGCTGACACCTTAAACCTAACACCTCCTATGTAAAAGGATAAGCCTTGACCGCTTGAGCCATGAGCTTGTAATCACTATAAAGGGAGTGAATTTCCATTTGAGGAGTAACATTCAGCCGACTGTGTAAAAGATTTAAGAAAGTTATAGAATTAATTAAGCCTTGGACAGACTTGGGCTATTATTTTCAAGTTTGAGAGATATTTTTATAAGCAAGCAAAGATCAAAGAAGGTGAATTTAAGACTTGTATTGATTTTGTAGGTCATTTTTTGTGCAAAATTAATGGAAATGGTCCTCACTTTGAATGTACCTAGAGACGTAGGCTATTGAAGCCAAACTCCATTATCAATTTACTGGTGAAATCTTCTAATTTTGTCTGTTGTTTATTTTAATTTTGATCTTCATTTTAATTATAGTTTTTTTTCATTATTAAAAAATAAATGGAAAAGTTGAGAAATTAGTAGATCTTAGAAAAGTGACAAGTGTTATTCAATTTTGTGACACTTGCATTTTTAGTTTTTAGATCAGATTTTTGGTATCATAGTGGTTTTTGTTTAATAGTGATTTCTTGTGTATGTTGACAAGGTGTAAATTCCAAAAGGATGAAGGAAAACTTGTTGAGTATAATCCAAATATTGGCTCAAGGCGTGCTTCAAGGATGGCCAAAGAAGAAATGGAATCTAAACAAGATTTTTGCCAAGACCTCATGGAGATGAGAAACATGGTTGAGGAACTATACCATGATAAACAAAAGAAATCCAAAAATGAGAAAGGTGATTGACAAGAATTAAAAGGTAAAGAAACTAAAAAACCTTCTTCATCGGATGACAGTAAATTTTTTTTGGAATCTCTCCCTTCACTCAAATTGGATATTAAGTTTTAATTACCAATGTTTAATGGTGAAGTTAATGCCAAAAAGTTGGATAATTAGGTTAAGTAGATTGAAGTTTATTGCAGGGTCTAAAATATTGTAGGGGATGAGTCAAAATTTCATTTGGATACTCTTTGTATAGGAGGCATAGATCTCATCTGGTGGGAGAGTAAGTTGAAGGTAACTCAATTTCTACTTGGAATGAATTTGTTGAAGAACTCAGAAAGTAATTTTGTCCTTTAGGCTATATGCAACAAGCCATGATGGATTGGCAAAGTTTCAAACAAGGAAAAGGACAAAATGTTCAATATTATACACAAGAATTTAGGAGAAAAGCTTTACTTTTGAATGCTCCTCTTTACACACAAGAAACACTACTAAAATATATAGGTGGGATACATAGTTACTTAAGACATATGATTCTTATGTTCAATCCCACTAATTTAGATGCAGTATGTGTACAAGCCACTCATTTAGAGGCTAGAAGAAAACAATCAAAAGAATCTCTTCCTAAAGTTAAAAGTAAGCAATCTAATGTTAAGAAATCCAAAGGGGAAAGTTCATCAAGAAAGGGTAAACAAAAATACACTTTTACTATTAAAAAAGAAGGAAACCCATTTTTTTAACATTGAAAGAAAAATCATGATGAGTATAAGTGTTGTAAACTACACCCTGAATTAAGGCCTAAGAGGTTTCAAAAGAAAGAAAAGAAGACTAATGCTATGGTTCAGGACTTGGGTTCAGATTCAGGTGATGAAACTAAGATCACAGCTATGGGATTACATAATGATTTTTCTCTTTCATTTTCTAGCACTAAGTCATTAAATGATGCAACTTCTTCTAAATAGAATTATGTGCATGTTGATAATAAAAGAAATGAATTGTTCCACATTGGAGTTTTTTCAAAACATACTAAGATTGACACTCTATTTGATAGTGGTTCACAAGCAAACTTAATTTATAAATAGGTTGTTAAGAAGTTAGGCTTACAAACCAATCCCCATTCAAAGCCTTATCCACTAGGTTGGGTGTGTGACAATGCAAAGCTACAAGTCTCACAAACTTGTAGACTGAGGTTTACCATCACATCCAAATTTGTAGATGAGGTTGAGTTGGATGTTGTCCCATTGGACATATGTGGGATTTTTTTGGGAAGCCCATATCTTTATGATAGAAAAGAAATATTTTATAGAGAGGAGAATAAGTAATTGCTTGTTAAGGATGGCATTGAATATATCACATTAAAACAATTATTTCCTTGGTTACAACAGGGAAAATAAAAAGACTAGTTAATTCAAGTAAGACTTTTTGTCTCATGTTGATTAAGTCTAAGGAAAAAGATTATTCTTAGGCTTTAGAAAATTGTGATCCTAAACACAAGAATGCATTGGTTGAAATCATTTCTACTTATGATGATGTATTTCAGGATCTTAAGGGTTTGCCCCCTAAAAGGGGAGTTTAACATGAAATTCAGCTATTACAAGATTCTCCTCTCCCTAACATTGGCATGTATAGGTTATCAGTGGTGGAAAATGAGGAAATCAAAAAATAGGTAATGGATCTATTGGATAGAGGTATTATTCATCCAAGTTCATCTCTTGTTGGTTCACCAATTATTTTGGTGCCAAAGAAAGATGACACTTAGCGAATGTGTGTTGATTTTCATGTTTTAAACAAAATTACTATTAAGAATTGTTACCCTCTTCCTCGTATTGATGATTTGTTAGATCAATTAAAACATGCTATTTATTTCACTAAGCTAGATTTGAGAAGTGGATATCATCAAGTAAGAATTAATGAAGGTGATGTGTGGAAAACCATCTTCAAAACAAAACAAGGATTATTTGAATGGCTTGTTATACCTTTCAAGTTGTGTAATGCCCTGGCTACATTCATGAGATTGATGAATGATGTTTTTAGATAGTTCCTTGATGATTTTGTTATAGTTTACTTAGATGATATATTGATTTTCAGCAAGTCTTGGGAAGAGTATGTGATCCACATTAAGAAAGTCATGGATACATTAAGAAGGGAAAAACTTTATTTAAAAATGTCAAAATGTGAATTTGGCAAGACCTCTTTGATATACTTGGGTTACATTATAGGACATGGTAAATTGAAAATTGATCCTACAAAAGTGGCAGTCATTGTTAACTAGCCTACACCCACTAATACAACTAAGTTTAGAAGTTTTCTTGGTGCAGTATAGTTTTGGAGAAAGTTTATTGCTCAATTTTCATATATTGCATCACCTTTGCATTCTTTGACAAGTGTGAAATAGGTCTTTTAGTGGGGAGGCAAACATCAAAAAGCCTTTGATACTTTGAAAGAAAAGATAAGTACTACTCCAATCATGGCACTTCTTGATACACAACAACCATTTGAGATTGAGATGGATGAAAGTGAGTATGCTATGGGAGCTATTTTAATACAAGGTAATAAACTAGTTTGCTATCATTCTAAAACCTTCACAAGTGCAATAAGAAAATATCCAACTTATGATAAGGAATTGTATGCATTGGTTCAAAGTGTTAAAAAATGGAAACATTACTTAATGGACAAAGAAACAATAATACATATAGATCATCAGCCCTTATTGTATCTCCAATCATAAACTAAGCTACAACAATCTAGACATTTTCGTTGGACGGGTTTCTTACAACAATTTAATCTTGTGAATAAGTATTAAAAAAGTATTAAGAATAAGGTTACATATATGCTATCCAGGCCTCCTATGGTTATTGCATCTATTATTTTACAACATGGTTCTTTTTCTCATGAAAGTTATAAAGAACAATATGTTAATGATATTTATTTTTAGGATGTCTATAAAGACTTGATGAGTAGTAGACAAGTAGAAGAATTAGACTATCATGTACACAATGATCTTTTGTATCAATTGGGTAAACTTTGTATTCCTCAAAATGAGAGGGTGCACATGATTAGAGAAGCACATACTTCTCTTATTTTTGGTCATTTTGGAGTTGCTAAAATGGTTGCACATTTGAAAATGTATTGTTACTGGCCCCATATGTAGAACATGTTGCCAAATATATTAAGGGATGTACTCTTTGTGCCACAAACAAACCTAGTAATAGGAAACTAGGACTTTACACTCCTCTACCTATTCATACTCACCCTTAGGAAAGTATCTCCATGGATTTTGTAGGTGGTTTACCTATGACACATAGAAAATAAGACTATTTAGATGTGGTTGTGAATAGATTTAGCAAGATGTGTGTTTTGATTCCTTGCACTAAGAAAATTATTTGGGAAGGCACTACACACTTGTTCTTTATAAATGTATGGGTTCATTTTGGTTTGCCTACTTCAATTATTTTTGATCAAGATTCTTGATTTATTGGGGAGTTTTGGTCAACTTTGTGGGGACTAATGGACACCAAATTAAAAAAGAGCACTGCATTTCATCTGAAAATCGATGGGAAAATAGAGGTTGTGAACCACACTGTGGTAATTTGCTTAGGGGTTACAGTAATAAACATCCAAAGTTATGGGATGAAAAATTGTGTTATATACAACATGCATATAACTAGGCACTTCATTCTTCTATTATGAAATCTTCAATTGAATTTTGTTATGGATACTTGCCTAAATCTCCTCTAGATGTTTCCTATGGATAGGATATAGCTGTTGGTGAACCAAAAGAAGCCATTCAAGCTAAGAAGTTCATTGAAAAAATACAACTCATACATCAGACTGTTCATACTCAATTGGAGAAAATTCAAGCCAAGTATAAATTCATACATGACAAACATCATGTTGATCACCAATTTGTTGTAGGTGATATGTTATGGCTTCACATCAATAAGGAAAGATTGAGAGGTGAAGGTAAAAAGTTGAAACCAATATGATATGGTCCTTTTTGGATTACAAAAAAAATTGGCACAAATGCTTTCTAGTTAGATTTACCATCTTACATGTAGATTTATTCAGTTGTAAACATAGAAAATTTGAAACTGTATGAGCCTCCAATAATTATAGATCATGATGAAAGTGTATCCATTCCTTTTGTTGATGATTTTACTCTTGAATATCTAACTAAATTATAGGAAGATACTATTCTTGATAGGAATGTATAGACTTCATGAAGAAGTGATGTTGAATATCTTCATGTTGGTATAAAAGGGATGCACCCAAACAAGCCCAAATCGATGGAAGCCGAAAGGGTGAGGGAGAAATACCCTCACCTCATTACTAATTAAATTCAACTTTTGGAGGTCTAAAAGTTCTTAATGAGGAGGATTAATCAAGGTGGATCCATGTACTATTCCATTTTGAAAGTCTTCAATTTCTAGTTGAACCACTTACACATCAAAGAATTCATTGAGAGCTTTTCGATGCTTCTTATGGAACACAAAATGGAGTCTGGATGCTCAAGATATAGCTTGCTAAAGTATTCTTGTGACAGGTGAATAACAGGGGTGAGAAGTGACGTGGCATTATTCAAATATGCCAAGTGGTCCAATAATCATTTGACACATCACAATATGAATTTGTGTAAAAAAAATTGGTTTGGTGTTTGGTTTGTTGATAGCCTCTAGTCTTTGACATGTAATCATATGAGGATCTATGGGCCCTGTTATTTGCTCACTAGGGTCCCTTAGTGAGGGTAGATACACTCTTGTGGAGGGGTGCCTTGGCCTCCTATTCATCATGTATTATTGTATGAAACATTGTATTTAAGTTACAAATCCTGTTGAAACCCCACTAATGTGGGATATATATTTAAAGCTTTGTAATAAGAATTCTCAAACCAACATGTGGCATAGCCACATACCACCAAGTTAAACTTGCATGCCATCCAAATCCACCATGCAAAGACCATAGAATCTCAAATAGTGTCCTAAGTTACGCATTTTGCTAAGACTTGTGCCTAAGTCTCCTTCAAAAGAGATGTTGGCATTTTTTAAGGAGGCCGGCACCCTTTTAAAAGTATATAAACAGTTTTCAAACTCCCAATGTGGGATTAAAGGATAACTAAGTGCCCAAGAAGGAGGCTGACATGTTGAACCCAACACCTCCTATGAAAAATGATAAGCCTTAACTGCTTGAGCCATGGGCTTGTAAGTGTTATAAAGGGAGCAAATTTCCATTTGAGGAGTAACATTCAACCAACTATGTAAAAGATTTAAGAAGGTTATAGAATTAATTAAGCCTTATATGGCCTTGGGCCTTTATTTTTAGGTCTAAGAGATATTTTTATAGGAAATCAGAGATCAGAGAAGGTGAATTCAAGACTTGTATTGATTTTGTAAGCCATTTATTGTGCAAATTTAATGGAAATGGTCCTCACTTCAAATAGACTTGGAGACGTAGACTATTGAAGCTGAAATCCGTTATCAATTTGATAGTGAAATATTTTAATTTTATCTATTGTTTATTTTAATTATGATCTTGATTTTAATTTTGTTTTCTATTTCATTATTGAAAAATAAATGAAAAAGTTGAGAAATTAGTAGATCTTAGAAAAGTGACAAGTGTTATTCAATTTTGCGACACTTGCATTTTCAGTTTTCATATCAGAAAATAGAGGGGGAGTTTTAGAGCTAAAATTACTTTGTAAATTTAGAGTAAGAATTAAAATCAAGGAATTCTACAAAGATTGTTTGATTTTTATCCGTGTGTTTGTTATCATGGCTTCTCTCTCATTTGTTTGTTCTGATTTCCAAATTTGAATGGTTATTATCATTTCTTGGTGTGAACTTTTAGTTTTAAAGTTATTAACTTATGTTAATGCTAGGTTAATTTAAATTATTTTGTTTCATTTTGTTTCCTTTAACCTTTTTTCATTTGGGCTAATGTTGTTTGCTTGTAGGGATATAATCTTTAAAGTGAAACTGATTCTTATTTGCATTATTTCTACCTTCTTTAAAAATTTGTTTGATGTGTGATGTGATTTGAGATAAGATATCTCACTTCACATGTTGGTTTTAAGTGCATGCTTGGATGAAATCTAATTTTTTTTCATGATTTTTGGAATGAAGATTGGTAATATTTTTTTCTATCCTACCCTTTTTTTTGCTATTTTTTTGACCTAGATCACCTTATTTTAGCTTTTTATTATAAATATTCATTCTAAATTAATTATTAATTTATTTCTTGATCATAATTAACTATTCTTTGCATAATTAATGCATATTTTGCATAGATCTATTATTTGGCCATGGTGGCTCCCATCCTCTAACTAATATAAATATTGTGAAATAGTCACTTGTTCTGCCTCTATTCCACCAATAGATAACATGATTATCACAACCTACAACTCATGCACTAAATTCTCTAAATTCTAAAATGATAAGTGTTTATAAATAATCTAGGTACCTGTGGTACATATTTAGGCATCAATAGGGGGAGCTCCTAATCACAATGTCAATGAGATCTCTAATTTGGGTCTCTACCTTTTGCTACTCTATTATTAACTCCTTGGCTACCTCACCTTACTGGCTTAGGTCATCTTACCTTATCTTTATTAATTTCAAAGAATTAAACATATCAAATAATGAGGTCTCAAACATGTCCATCATGGTGCTAGGGACTAAAAAAATGGATTGGGTTTCTAGGTTCTCCTTTTCTCTTTCCATGTTTTGGATTCTCTATTTCATCCCTTCAACCCTAGAATTTTCTTGAGCCTCAATCAAGATATTAACATCCTTTCATGTATAGTAGTCTTGCAAAGTTGTTGACCTCTCACCAAGGTTAAAAACATAAAGGGATCCACCTTTTGGAAGGTGAAGTCATTAGCTCCCACCATAAATACCCTAATGGTGACCCTTTCCAATCCAACTATTTCTAGATTAAACTACATGGTGGTGGATGACCTTATGAATTTTAGAGGATCTAAGACCTCTACACTTGTGCTTCTTAATGCTCTTGGAGCATCCATTTTCTTATTATATGGTCCTGAAGTGACCATAATTCTTCTTTCTTCCCATTCCTTTACCATATCCCTAATCCATGGGTTAAGGTCATCATGTAATTAAAAATTGGAAACCTTTGTCATGGCCCATGAATGGGAGAGAGAAGGGATATTTTTTAATTTCCCATAAATAAACCAATCAGGAATGACTATTCCATGAATGGGGAATTCATCACTAAATAGGTTGATCTCACTAGTTGAATGTGTGAGAGTCAACCTTGGTCTTTTGGGTCAAAGAGGGACTAGTGTCATTTACACTTTCCTCTTCTCCTTAGGATATATTAGGACCATATCAAGAACAAGTTATATCCCTTTATATTCTTTCAACTCCCCTATTTGGATTTGAGTTTCTTCCATCTGATCTGTCATGTCCCCTTTTTTTGAGGACATTGACAGATTTGATGATTGGCCTATTATGCGACCTTCGTAGGCTAATATGAAGGATAGAGGGTCATAATGGAGCTTGGCTTGACTTTGATTTGCAGAATTTCTACATTTGGTTTTCATTCAGGGTCTTTCAGACATGTTTGATTGATGCTCCTATTATTTAGGGATATTTGACATGCAGCGGAGCACCTTTATTTTGGTATGGTCATATGCGGAATCACTCCCTGATTCACCTGCTTCGATCGGTTTGAGGATCCGACGTATATTGAGGGAGATATTAATATTTGATTGATTTAATCAAATATTAATTATTTGGTCTCATTAATAATTAATTATTAATTATTAATTATTTGCTCTAATTCTAAATTAGAAACCCTAATGCTAATTTAAGAAAACCCTAATTAGGGCAAGCATATCTTTTGAGGGTATAAGGGTTTCACATGGAGGCCATTATTAAATTATGCATAGATTATTGATTATTGAAAATTGAAGTAATTCTTCTGTGAAGACTGAGCCAAGGGTTCCAGGATTCCATTGCAGTGGAGAACGTTCCCTCTTCATTGTGTGTGATTTAGAGGCTGTGAGATATCAGCTGATTTATTGCCAAATTGAGAGATAGCTTCATCCAGAAGTTATCACAGAGATACAGATCTGAGAGATAGCTTCACCTAGAAGTTATCACAGAATTCCAGGGTTGAGAGAACTTCACACAGAAGTTTATCACAGAGCTTTCCAGGTATTTTCTTTATTTAGTTTTGATCTAATAAGTCATACAGAGATAGATCGTGTGTTAGAATCTATACTTGTGAGATCAGGGTATTCAGCTATCAGGGGCTAAGAAAAGACAGGTTGGCGGCCGTACCAAGTCCGTACAGGTTCGTACAGATCAGTGTAGGAACTGACCTCGGCAGATAGAGGGTTTTAGTGACCGACATCGGTCGACTGAAGACCGACGTCGGCAGAAATCCGACCGACAGTGACCGACGTCGGCGATATATCGACCGATGACGGTGCCTGTGTGTCGACACAGAAAGGCCGAGACCTCCAGAATTGCAAGTTATTTCCCAGTTTGCATGAATTCAAGGTTTTTAAGACCAGATTTTAATATTCTTTCATTTGTATAACAGAGACTCAATTGTGTAATTGTCCAGAGGAACAAGTAATGAGATCTTTATTTGCTATTGAGAGATTATACTGTGATTTGTGTATGCTTATTTTGAATCTATTCTGCAAGTTTGTATCTGTGATAAGAGCTTTATGAGTTTATATATTCCCTGTTTGAAGGGGATATTACAGTGGTATCAGAGCTTTGGTCTTTGGTATCATAGTTTTGTGTCTTTCATATATCTCTATTGGTAGGGGATATCACAGTGGTATCAGAGCTAAATTCCTGCCATCCTGTTGGGCATATCAGATCTAAATTCCTGCCATCCTGTTGGGCACATCAGAACTAATGTCTTGCCATCCTGTTGGGTAGTTCCAGGTTCAATTTGATTATCAGTATGGCTCTAAGAGGGGTCAAAGATTTGGAAGAAAGCATGCATAATGCAAAGAAGAAATTAGATCATCCATTTCAGCAAGCAGATGACACTCTAAAAATTTTGGAGGAGTTGGACACTTATTTAGGCAAGGTTGAGCATTCAAATACTTATGAGATGCAAACAACGTTATTTCCAGTGTTTGATTCATTGGTGAAGCCCCGATTATTGAGACATCATGATGAGGTGGTAAGACTTGCAACTCTCTCTTGCATTAGTGAAATGATGAGGATCATAGCTGGCTTTGATTTTCATGATGATCAGATTATGAGAGAGGTACTTTATGCCATGGTAAAAAGCTTCGAAAAGTTGGATAACATTAGAGACCCTCATTTCTCAAGGAGGGCAAGATTACTTGAAACATTTGCAAGGTATGGATTTGAAAACGTTATGATGTTAGTAGGTTGTATTGGTGAAATACGCATGATGTTTAAAATATTTTGGAATATTTTAGATGAGTTTCATTCTAGCAATATATTGGCATCAATGCACTCTATTATGTTCACAATCTTGTTTGAGGAGGAGGATAAAATTTCCAAACTCTTGGCAGAAGATTTATGGTATGTCTGGACAAAAGGGAGAAATGTCTCCCCTAGAGCTTGCATGTGGTTAAAGAATTTAATTAATAGGCCCAAGGATCGTAGTGCTTTCCCTATGACATGCAGCCACTTGCATGATGAGTTTGACAGTTATGCGGATCCAGTACAGGGTGATATTAACACATCTTCAGGTAATGATTTATCTGCATTATCTTCACCGATAGGGGTAGTTGAGGATGTTGTGGATGAGCTTTGTCTTTAGGTGAGTTTAGCACAGGTGTTAGACAGTGAGGATGAGCCTGATGCTTGCATTCAGAGTGTGGAGGTATACTCAGAGGTTAGTACACTGAGTATTGCTGATGAGTATGTTTTTGTAGCTGATGATGAGGACCATGTGGTTGAGGCTCACACTCATATTCAGGATTTGGGAGTACCTGATTCTAAGGAGTTTCGAATACCAGTGGAGTTGAATCTCCATATTGATTATTCTCATACAGATGATAGTGTGGTACAGTTGGTTGTGCCACCTTTACAGAGAGATCAGTTATGGGATGGATTGGCACCATCTTTTGTAGATGGAATTTACAGTTGCCAAGTACACAGTCTACGGTATCGACACATCCAGGGCAGTTGTGATTTCAGAGATTGGTTGAGTTGTGTTCGCCAATTTGGTTATGGGTTCCTCTTTGTTCTACTTCTGTTGATGTTACAGGTACTTGCATTGATTCACAGCAGTGCAGAGCATAACTACATTTGGGATCCAAGTGGATCGAGTAGTTCATTGTTCCGAGATTGCTTGGGGACAAGCAATTTTTGGAGGGGCGGATTGTCATGTCCCCTTTTTTTGAGGACATTGACAGATTTGATGATTGGCCTATTATGCGACCTTCGTAGGCTAATATGAAGGATAGAGGGTCATAATGGAGCTTGGCTTGACTTTGATTCGCAGAATTTCTACATTTGGTTTTCATTCAGGGTCTTTCAGACATGTTTGATTGATGCTCCTATTATTTAGGGATATTTGACATGCAGCGGAGCACCTTTATTTTGGTATGGTCATATGCGGAATCACTCCCTGATTCACCTGCTTTGATCGGTTTGAGGATCCGACGTATATTGAGGGAGATATTAATATTTGATTGATTTAATCAAATATTAATTATTTGGTCTCATTAATAATTAATTATTAATTATTAATTATTTGCTCTAATTCTAAATTAGAAACCCTAATGCTAATTTAAGAAAACCCTAATTAGGGCAAGCATATCTTTTGAGGGTATAAGGGTTTCACATGGAGGCCATTATTAAATTATGCATAGATTATTGATTATTGAAAATTGAAGTAATTCTTCTGTGAAGACTGAGCCAAGGGTTCCAGGATTCCATTGCAGTGGAGAACGTTCCCTCTTCATTGTGTGTGATTTAGAGGCTGTGAGATATCAGCTGATTTATTGCCAAATTGAGAGATAGCTTCATCTAGAAGTTATCACAGAGATACAGATCTGAGAGATAGCTTCACCTAGAAGTTATCACAGAATTCTAGGGTTGAGAGATAACTTCACACAGAAGTTTATCACAGAGCTTTCCAGGTATTTTCTTTATTTAGTTTTGATCTAATAAGTCATACAGAGATAGATCGTGTGTTAGAATCTATACTTGTGAGATCAGGGTATTCAGCTATCAGGGGCTAAGAAAAGACAGGTTGGCGGCCGTACCAAGTCTGTACAAGTTCGTACAGATCAGTGTAGGAACCGACCTCGGCAGACAGAGGGTTTCAGTGATCGACATCGGTCGACTGAAGACCGACGTCGGCAGAAATCCGACCGACAGTGACCGACGTCGGCGATATATCGACCGACGACGGCGCCTGTGTGTCGACACAGAAAGGCCGAGACCTCCAGAATTGCAAGTTATTTCCCAGTTTGCATGAATTCAGGGTTTTTAAGACCAGATTTTAATATTCTTTCATTTGTATAACAGAGACTCAATTGTGTAATTGTCCAGAGGAACAAGTAATGAGATCTTTATTTGCTATTGAGAGATTATACTGTGATTTGTGTATGCTTATTTTGAATCTATTCTGCAAGTTTGTATCTGTGATAAGAGCTTTATGAGTTTATATATTCCCTGTTTGAAGGGGATATTACAGTGGTATCAGAGCTTTGGTCTTTGGTATCATAGTTTTGTGTCTTTCATATATCTCTATTGGTAGGGGATATCACATGATCCCCTTCTTCATCTATGTCATATGCCTCTACAATTTCCTTGAGGGAACCCTAAAGTGTCTCATCCATCTGCAAGGCAATCATATCTATGTGCTCAATTGGTGAAGGTTGATTTTAGGGTAATGTTTGAGATGAGGGCCTCTATTTAAGTCTCTTTTCCAATTTCTCCTCTCGTAATTTTTCCTTACCACAACCTTGCTCATCCTTCCCTTGCACAATTTGACCCTAAGGTTGTGGTTTCTCTACTTGGGGATATTCATGGGATGTCCTAGATGGTCTAGGCAATAAGTGATACTAGGGAGGATGAATTTTTCATGCCTCTCTAGATGATTTATCATCTTTTGTCAATCTATGTTCAATTTTGATATTGTTCCCTTTGATCCTAGCCAACATCTCTTCATAATTCTTGGCTTTAATGTAAATGGTGTCATGAACACTGAGTTGATGAATATATTCAAGCTTGGGTTGATTTAACTCCTTTAAATGATTGGTCAATATACTATTTGGGATGCACATTTTGAGCTTGTCTAATTGAAACCTAAAGGAATATTTGTGCTTGGATATGGTATCAAATTGTTTCCAATCTTGAAGTATAGTCCTTCCAATAATTAGAGGAAAGGGGTGGAGAATACCCTTCTTATTATATTTACAAATTCCATCAATGCCATGGATGGGTTGGGAGGCAATTTCTTGCTCAGCTAGCTTGCTAGGAAAATACACTAGCAATCTATAAGGTTGGGACATGATCCCCTCAATTCTGATGATTGTATAGTTTGGATAGAATTAGATGTCTCCCATCATCTCAACATACTTCTTTATTATTGGATGGACCCTAGGCATGGGAACACTTGTGATGGCCTCCACTATAGCTGGGTAGACATAGTCATAAATAAATTGCATATGGTTCCTATACTTAAAGATGTGAAATTTGGATTAATTGTGGGAAATGGTAGTTTTTCCCTTAGGAGACCAATTTATAATCACTGGGAAGTTGAAAGAGGCAAATAGGGCATCTAGTAGGTATGACATTATATAGAATTGTTTAACAATTTTCATTTTGATGGCAATGAACTACCTGGCTAGGAAAACACTAATCAAATCTCCAAATGGAGGGGTAAGCTTCTCTTCCACCATGTAATACACCTAGGGGACCCAAATATTGTTTACATAGGTGGTTGAGGGGGCTCCCATTGCTCATTTTAATAGGGTCATGATTAACCTAATGCCCTCCTTCTAGCACCAATGGAAAATAGCTTTTTGATGCCTCTAAATGCATTAAAGGGTTTCTTAGTTTTCAAAAAACAATTCTCATTTTATAATTTTTTGAATTTAGAGCATGAGTAGTAGGTTGTGGAAACTTGATATCACCTGTGGTGAAATAGAAATAAAGATATGTATTGATGTTCCACAAATTTATAATAAGTGGTGGTTGGGAGCCATCATGGTTTGTTCTTTGTGAATTATAATAAATTTATGTTAATAATTAGTGAATTATGACTCATACCTAAGTTACAAACTAATCTAAGTGGATATTTATAATGAAGCTTAAACTATAGTGATCCGTTGTAAGAAAAGAGAAAAGAGAATGGTAAGGTACAAAAGAAATGACTGATTTCCAATTTTAGTCTCAATTATCATGATAAAGCATCAATTACAATTGAGTATTTATTCAAACAATATATAATGTAACATATCTTAAGCTAAAATTTCACTATATACCAGGTAAAATTCAAAGGATAATGTAAAGAGTCACAAGTAAGAACCAAGCCTACTTTAAGGATTTACTACTATAATCAAATAACATTGGCATATTTGAATATAGAGAAAAATGAAATGAAGTAAAACCTAAGATCCTCCAACTAATCTAGCATATGCACATATTATAAACCCTATTATTAGAAAATACAACCTAGAATTCAAAGAAACTATTCAAATTCAAGACATAAAACTAGCAATTGAGAGAAAAGATATATTAGAAATTGACATATCAAATGTGGATAATATTTTCATAACTCCTTAATTATATTAATTTCTTCAAGTTTACAAAAATTTCTCAAAATTTTTCTCTAATATACAAGATGGTGATACATGTCTTTTATAGAAGGATAAGGTATTGCATTAGTTGGTTACAATATACAAGTTTACAAAAGATAAGGATATTTGTCCTTAAAAGTCCTAAAATACACTTGTTCTTCATAATTAGATTGACCTAGGGGTAATATGCTAACAAACTAGCATATGCCTTAAAAAATAATATTCCTATTTTATGTATTACAATGTTTGTATAAAAGGAATATTAGCTGATGGGTAGGCCCATTGCTGAAGGGTCCCCTTATTGATTTTGTAGAAGCTCCATTGCCTTATGATGTTGTTTTTTGATGAGCTCCATGTCCATAGCTATTTTCATTAGGTAGACTTATTCTTGATCAGTCAAGTCATCTAAGTCTGTGTCATCCCATGCTATGGCTTCCTTTATGCTCCTTGCTTCTATAATTTTCTCTTTGATTATGAAAATCATGTCAAGAATTCTTCTATTGTCCCTTCTATACTATCCCTAGCTCTTACTTCTAACTGACTGTATGACCAAAATGATCCTATGTTTGAATTCAACATCATCAATGATTTCAATTATAGTGGTCTTGGTAGGGTTTACCAACATGATTCCTAGGAGCTACTTAATTCTAATGATCAATCCTTTATCAGCTACCAAAAGATTGTTTAAATTCTTTGTCCAAGTACTTAGACGTTGAACCTTGTCTACTATTATTCCCAATATGTTTTTCAAATGTGTTATGCTGATAGTCCTAAACTTTGGAATCTTTTTCTTAATCATAATGTTAATGAGATCCCTAACTTGAGTCTTTGCATTTTACCATTTTATTATTAACTCCTTGGCTACTTCACCTTGTTGGCTTAGGGCATCCTACCTAAGCTTTATTAAACTCAAAGAATTAAACATATCAAAGAATGAGGCCTCAAACATGTCCATCATGGTGTCAAGTACTGGCATAATGACCTAGGTTTCTAGGTTCTCCTTTTCTCTTTCCAAGTTTTGGATTATTTATTTCATCCCTTGGACCCCAGCCTTTGTTTGAGATGATTGAGCCTCAATCAAGCTCTCAATATCCTCTTCATGTATATTAGCCTTGCCAAGTTGTTGACCTCCCATCAAGGTTAAACCCATAAAGGGATCCACCTTTTGGAAGGTGAATTCCTCATCTCCCACCTTAACTTTCCTAGTGGTCACCCTTTCCAATCCAGCTATTTTTGGATTAAAATACATGGTGGTGGATGACCTTGTGAATTTTAAAGGCTCTAAGACCTCTACATCTATGCTGCCTAATGCTCCTAGAGCATCCATTTTCTTGTTTTCTAGTCTTAGAGAGATCACAATTATTATTTCTTCCCTTTTATTTACCATAGCCCTAATCTATAAATTAAGGTCATCATGTAATTTAATATTGGTAACCTTTGTCATGGCCCACGAATGGGAAAGAGATTTGATATTTTACAATTTATAATAAATAAACTAGTCAGGAATGACTAGTCCATGAATGGGAATTTTGTCACTAAATAGGTTGATCTCAATAGTTGGATGTGTGAGAGTCAACCTTGGTCTTTTATGTCTAAGAGGGACTAGTTCCATTTCTAATTTCCTCTTCTCTTTAGGATCTATTGGGACCATATCAAGATCAAGCTCTTTCCATTTATCTTCTTCAAAATCCCCCTACTTGGATTTGTGCTTCCTCCATCTAATCCCCTTCTTCATCTATGTCATATGCCTCTACATGTTCCTTAAGGGCACCCTCAAGTTTCTCATCCAACTCCAAGGTAATAATTTCTATGTGTTTAACTGGGGAAGGTGGCTTTTTGGGTAGTGTTGAAGATGAGGGCCCTTCTCTAAGTCTCTCTTCTAATTTTTCCTCTCCCAATTTCTCTTTACAATGGCCTTGCTCATCCTTCCCTTGCATAATTTATCCCTAAGGCTATGGTTTCTCTACTTGGCGATGTTCATGGGATGCCCTAAATGGTCCAAGCAATAAGTGATACTATAGAGGATGCATTTTCCATGCCTCTCCATATGGCTTGTCATATTTTGTTAATCTATGTTCAAGTTTGATGTCGTGCCCTTTGATCCTAGCCAACACCTCTTCATAATTTTTGACTTTAATGTAAATGGTGTCATGAACACTGAGCTAATGAATTATCCATCTTAGGATCAAAATTCACTCCAAAAAATGTTGATATGAAGCTCATGAATTACCATATGGACTGATGGAAACCCTCAAAAGATACTCAAACATGAGAAACCTTAAATCTACAAATATGGAGATGGTCTTATGGTCTAAATATATGCAAAATTAACTTAGTCTAAGTCTATAATTTAATTTCCCCATTGCATTTTTTCACAATGAACCTTAAACTATAGAATTATCTTAAGTTTTATTGTAAAAAGTCTTTATAACATAGAACTTAAGACCAAATATGTACGACATGGTCAGAGGTTCATGCCTTCCTTTTATAATTAGAGAATCTCCTCTTGTTGATTCTTAAATATGTACCATAGGTGCCCATAGTGTTTAGAAACACTTCTCATTTTAGAATTCATAGAATTTAGTATATGAGTTCTAGGTTGTGATAATCTTATTATCTATTATGAAATAGTCATGGTTTTACCTCTATTCTACCAATAGATAAAAGTATTATCACAACCTATAATTCATGCTCTAAATTATCTAAATTCTAAAATGAGAAGTGTTTCTAAACACTATGGGCACTTGTGGTACATATTTAGGCATAAAAAAATGCTTGACATCACTTTAATTGAGCCTTTTTCAATTTAATGGATGAAGTTTTCCTCAATATAAAATCTCTTTGATCTCCTTGGATTTGGGTTTGATTTCCCAAATAATCTAATCACTCAACCTTCTTAAGAAAACAATGAACTTTGGCTTTGTGTATAGAGAGCCAATTCACTCCTAAGATCACATAATATGACCCTAATGGTGTTACATAACTATCAACAACCATGGTGAAGTATGGAAAATTTATTTAAGCCTCAATGAAACATTTGTAAATCTTGACCTTGGATTCATTTCATACTAAATTAACCAAGCATTTACCATAAAACTAGTTTTCTTAGATAATTTAATTAACATTCTAGGAGAGATAAAACATTCAGTAGCTCATGTATCTATCAAAACATAAATGGGTTTCCCAATTAAAATACTTGATACTTTGATGGGATAGGTTTAAAATTATACTTGATGATTGAAAATTTCTATGTGAATATATTGCTTAAAGGTTCCCTACTAAATGTAGTTGTGGATGAAATTTTATTTTTTCCATCTATCTTCCACTAAGGATAATCCTTACCATAATGGTCTCCTTCACATGTGAAGCTTTTTCTAGGTGGTCCTTTCTTCTTATCTTTATTATCACCCTTGAATCCTTATCTTAAACTAGATCCTATTTTTCTATTCCTTGAAGCATTATCAAATTTCACATCTTGTATCTTAAATTAGTTCTTGGAATTAACACTATATATCTAGTTTTTTTATTAAAGGATGTCTTCAAACTTCCAAAATTATTTTTGAATTTTTAGCTCACCTCATAGGTGGTTTTATATTTTATTATTACTTAACTACCTTTTCAAAGACTTGGTCCAATGTGGATGGCCGATGCACATCCACTTCATAACCAATTTGGGGTTTTAAGCCCAAAATGAACTTCCTGATATGTAAAAATCATCTTTCTGATAATGTGTAACATACATTAATAACTTTGAGAATTTATCCCAATATTCATTTATTGATGAATCCCCTTACTTTAGATTCTATAAATATGTTAATCTATGATTGAATTATAATTGGGGTAGCCATCATGCCCAGAAAAGAGTCACAAACTATTCCCAAGTGATGGTAGTGTAATCAAGGCAAATCTCAAGCTTCTTATTAGAACACCAAGTTGTTAATTCACTATCTAGTTGGTAAGATCCTAAATGGACTTAGTCACCTCAAAATAATTTTGAATATTGAAATAATTTTTAATTTCAATGAGCCAAGCTTCATCTTCATCACCCAAGATTATACCATGAAACTTGGATAGGTTCACTTTCTTCACATCATATTAAGCTCTACAACAACTTCAGATCTAGCTACTTTCAGACCTTCATTGAGCCCATAACCTCAAGATATTCATATTTAATAGGTTTTTATTATGGAACATATTTTTCATATTCCTCCTCAGGTTCATGAACTTCTCACTTTAGATTTGATATTCTATCTCTATTCCCATTTATGATAGTGAGTATTTGATCAAGTTGTATGCCTTATTTGTTTATATCTAATTATGATCATTTTAAGGGTTCTATATACACATACTATTTTCAAATTTGATCAATTATTGATGAATTACATCTTACAAGAACTGATCGAGAATCAATCTCTCTAAGTGCATACCTTAAGGGGTGCACTGAGAAAGGGGTGGGAAGACCTTTGGTGTTTCAAAAAATTGTTATCCCTTATTAACACTTTATTACCAATCCAACCAGATCTTAAAACCATTCCCTATGCTATTACTCCTCCCTTTCACACTCCTTCAGTCTTTTTCCTCTTTTCATCCCTCTTTTCTTCACCTTGATCCCCTTTCACCAGTTGACTATATTAGGTCGACTGGATCGACCCTATACAGTTTTTATCCTCTAATTACTATACAAGGTTGATTAGGTTGACCATGTATTATTTTTGAGTACTTTCACTTGAGAGTTTCATTATCCCTTTGACTGACCTAGCTCGAGACCTAGTGATTTATCTCTAAAAAATATACAAGGTCAACTAGGTCAACCCCATAAAACTAACATATTCAAAAGGATATAGGGTGAGATCCACCTATAAATACAAGATCATTTCATCATTATTTAAATATGCAATTAAATGTTATTATTTTCTATCTCTATTTTATAATCTATTCTTCCACAATTATACTTGAGGAGTCTTAGATTTGGCCTTTCTTAGTTATCATTTCAAACCAAAACAACCTCTTGCAAAGCCCCTTCAGCCAAGGGAGAGATTGAGTTTTGATGTGTTCACATTCAGGTAAGTATATTCTAACTTTGTTCTCCTATCTTTAGTAGATAGAAGTAGCATATGTAAGGGTCTTAATCTTAATATTCCATATGTAAGGGTCTTACTCATACTTAGCTTAATTGATATTCTCTTATACATGTTTTGATTGCTTCACTAACCACTCATATTGTGCCACAAGCTTTGGTGTGTATTAGATTAGTTTACTTTCTTATTTATTAGAATATAGTGAACATTAAACTTAGGAATCTTTTAGGGTTGTTGTGTGATTGTGTTAGACTATAGGCTTTGGAACCCTTTCTAACATGGTGTATTGTGATAAGTGATACCCTAGTCAGGTCTAGCAAATTTCCATATTTGTCATGTTCTCTCTTACCAAATGTATTCCCAATCAAAAGTATAGGTATGCTCTATCTTCTCTTAACTAGGATTTATTTATAAACATGGTGCATTTTTGATTTCATACATTCTGGTGAACCCAACATGAACTAACCCTTATAGGATTTGTTTACCTTATTTCATTCTTTAATCATTATTTTTATCATATATTTGTTATACGAGATTGAATCTATTGACCCAATATCTAACTTTTATGTGCAGGTTTTTAGCTATAGGATACTGGAACGACACTATTGACCTAGTACAAGTTTTTTAGATTTTTAAGCATCTAGTCTAGACTACTAGGTGAACACGGTTGACCTTGTACATTTTAAGGCATTTAGTAGTAGGTTTTTGCAAATCTTGATCAACCCAATCAGCCCAGTTAGAAGAATTTGTAAGCATATATCAAAGTTCTTGAAAAAAAACTTCATTCTCTATATCTATGATCCACCAAGGTTCCTTTATGTCTCTCTATTTATTTCTTTACAATCTTTCCTTTTACATTTTTCAATTTTTAAAACTACCCCTACAAAGTAAACTAGATCAATCATGTTGACCTAGTTTTGTGTTTTATGTGTTATCTAGATAACTAGGTCAACTCTACTAACCCTATACATTTTCAGATCTTGCTTTGATGGTATAGGTTCAACCTTATTATATATTTTGTGCATACACTATTAACTATATCAACATTGTACCTTGTTTTAAAGTTGGAATTAACCTTGTATGTTATTAATTAGCTCACACTTTCTTTTCTTATTACTTGCATGCTTAGAATATGTCACATAGTTTAATTGGGTGGTCATAAAACCAAATCACAAAATCTAAAGAAGAATTTTAAAACTTATCTACCCAAGGCAAACCTACATGGATTTCATCATGAAGGGGGAAGCCCACTTGATGTTTTGGTCAAGTATAAAGCATGGTTAATGGTATATTCTAGATTAGCACCTAACACCCTTATCATTATGGTGTGTGAAGTGAGGGGATAAACCCTAAAACCAATCCTATATCAATACCACTATAGATCTCTTGTAGCCCAAAATACCTAAAACCATCCTTAGATTGTCATTCTAGTTCCTTACTTACATCCAACATCCCATCACATTTAAAAAAATATCTTAATAATCTAATAAACATTCAAGTTGACCAATTAGTTAGATATTTACTTTTCAAGTTGATTACTTGCACTTTGCTCAATTATATTTTGTATTGTAAAAACTTGCATTAGCCAGTGTTGGTACAAGGTTTTATGTTGTGTGCCTCAATTGGGTTGGCCAACATTAATCAAATTGATTGTTTTTTTTCCATTTAGTTATTTCTTTTCAAATTAATTGTAAAAGTTATCTTGTTTCAATTCACAAATATGTTATAGGTTTCTTAATTTTCCCTTTTTGCTATATTGGGTCGACCTAGTTGACCCTATATATTTTTCTAGCCTCTATTTACTATGTTAGACTGACCCAGTTGA
The DNA here is from genome assembly GCA_037957365.1 of Torreya grandis. Classification (NCBI taxonomy): domain Eukaryota; kingdom Viridiplantae; phylum Streptophyta; class Pinopsida; order Cupressales; family Taxaceae; genus Torreya; species Torreya grandis. The sequence goes on from JARHVA010007642.1 coordinate 495,927, forward strand.
CCCTGTACTATTTGTAGACCTTATTTTCTATGCTTGGTCACCTAATTGACCCTGTACTAATTTTTTCCTTCCTTGTTTATCAATCTAGTTCTCTATTTCTCCTTTTTTGCATTCTTTTCATTTCTACTCAATCATAATGAAGTCTCCTATCATAATATTCTTGGAGAGCTTGAATCCATTTAGATACTATATAGGATGTTCATTTAGCCCTCTCTTTTCCTCCCAAGAAAACCATCAATCTTGGGGCACCTCTTCTCATCCTTCTTCCATGAACTATAATATGGTGTAAATAACACCTCAATATGAAGTTGATAGATCTAATCCTTTCCTTAATTACCAAAAAACTTATCATCTTAGGAATCTTTAAACTAATGTGGGAGTAATTGATACAAGTTTACTTAATAATCCCACTAATAATCATTCTTATAGTAACCCTCCCCTTAACACTAATTTGGGAAGGGCAAATTACAACTTGTAACTTTTCCAAAGGAATTATTTTAGACATTTTATCTAAAACAACTTTCTCGAACGCTATCTTTCTCACAATAAGTGGTCCACTTCAACTTTTTTGAAGGGTATGTTTCAACTTTTTTGAAGGACTTTTTCAAGCTAAAGGACGCTTTCAAATTTATTGAAGGGTCATTTGAAATAAGACTAAAAGGTACTTTTCAAAAAGTTTGAAGGGCATTTCAACTTTCCCAAAGGGTGTTTTCTTTGGAAAGTGGACATTAAAAATATTTTGAAGGGTCACTTGCAGTTTTTCTAAAGGGGCACTTACATTTTCAAAGGATCATTTCATTTTTCCAAAGGACACTTTCACTTTTGCCGAAGGATACTATGCAAATTTTTCAAAAGGCATTTCAACTTTTTCGAAGGGTAGGTGACAACTTTTGTGAAGGACTTTTTAAGGCTAAGTGGACACTTTACAATTTCCTGATGGGCATTTCAACTTTATTGAAGGGATGTTTTCAAAATCCTGAAAGATTCTTTATGTGGGAGAGTGGACCATTTCAAAAATTTGAAGGGTATTTTCCTTTCAGAAGAGACACTTCCAATTTTTTTGAAGGGTCACTTGCAAGAAGCCAAAGGGTATGTTTCCTTTCAAAAAGGGTCTTTTTCACTCTTTTGAAGTTTCATTTCAAAGAATCAAAAAGGGCCAAATAGAAAGTCCAAAGGAATTATTTCAAATAAATTGTCTGAGGAATTCTTTCAAAAAACTAGAAAAGGTGCCAAAGTCCATTTCTTTTGGACATTTTATTTGATATAAATAAAACATGATTTCCTTCAAATTTTTTATCCACAAAAATTGTTTAAGGTATAAAGGACCAAGTGAAAATTTGAAAGAAAAGAATAAATGAAATAAAAGACTTGAATAAATTCTTGTGAGAAAAGTGCTGAGAAAATAAGTTTGAGGAAATAAAAGTCTGAAGAAATACCTAAAAGGTGACGACCTACAGAACATCAATTTTAGACTATGAAAAATAGCCATTGGAGTTTTAAAAGGAAAGGCTCAACAAGAACATGAAGGCAAAGATAAGAGGTAACAAGTGGTAATTGTAATAGAGGCATTTTGTTTTAGTTTTAACTTATTCAACTATATTTGGTTCAATTGTAACAAAGGCTTTGGTTTAGTTATAACTCATTGTAACTGATCCATTCAATGACATGACATAGCTTGCCCATTTCTCTCCCATGAAAATGTAACTAATCCTTTCAAGATGACAAATGTCTTAGTGACCCTTGAATTTCATTTGATTGTTCCACCTCTCAAAGGCTATATATATGCATTATTTTGCTTATTCAAGATTCTTTGCTAGTTATTGGGGAAACTCTATCCATATTTGTACTTGAAGAACTCTTGAAGAGATACACAAGTGTGATTGCCTCTCATATGTTATAATATTGATTAATGATTGAATCACTATTATTTTAGTCTAGTGAAAGATTATCTCTTTTAGCTTGTACTCTTGATGGTCTACCAATTTACATAAAAAAGATTATTATAGGTCTTTACTAGTATTCTTTTCTAAGTGTAGAGATATCTTAGAAGTGATTCATGACTGTATCTTTCTTTGGATCATTCATTTACTTCTTAATAATCATATACCTTCTCAAATATAGTATATGAAATATTGATGTAGCAATAGATCCTAAGTTATGAGTCATGTGCAAGAAAACACCTTGTTTTATCTTTAAAGTAGTGGTTTTAGTCAATTGGGAGGATACCAAATATTGGTGAATTGCTGTTTGTTTTCTTAGTTTTTTCTTGAACTATTTTCATACACACTTGATATATTATAGAGAGTTGTAAATGTGCATCGAGGGGAGCTAGCCCCTAATCTAGAGATTCATCTCAATGAAATTGTCACCTATAGCAAAAGAGATTATTCCATTTTATCACTTGGATGAGGAGAAATGAGAATCTCCTCAAGGGTGAAAATCCAAGTGTTAACACAAATATCATACAACTCTTGTCAACACAAATATGATATAACTCTTGCTAATCAAAATTCCAAAATAATCTGATTCCTCTCATCTTGTACCTAGAGGGTATAAGGAGAATGAATTGTGTGCCTTTCACCATGTCATTGGACATGTTGTTAGTAGGTATAATACCTTTAATAATTTCATCCAAAACCTCATTGACAAGGGGGAATATACGTTGGATAACCCCAATGCACCCCCAAATAAATCACTTGACATCTTTAGATAATAATTTCCCAACCATGCCCCTTTTGAGAATGTTGAAAATAATAGAGAAAAAACCTCTTACAACCATGAAGTATATACCATTAATGAAGTCCTTAGTCAACTCATTACTAAGGAAGACATACAAAACCACCTTTCCTACCCATCCACTTATTAAGGTAGTGGAGTCACTCTCCATTACTTTAGAAAATGAGACTAAGGAAATAACCACTCCCCTTTCTTCACTTATTGAGGCAGTCGAGTCACCCTCTATTCCTCTAAAAAATGAAACCTGAGAAATAACCCCTCCATTTTATCCACCCATTGAGGTACTTGAGATACCATCCTCTCCTTTGAAGGACATACCAAAAGAGGTAACCATTACCACCATGTCCTCCTACATCATACAACAATACAATCTTCCTTTGGAAACCACCCATAAATAAGTAATCAGTCTACCTACCTCTCCCATAGGAGACTCATATTCCCAAACCTTAGAGATTTTTATTAAGGAAATGGATGAGGTAATAAATTGTCTCTCTCTACCCATGGTTTTGACCTTTAAGCTCAATATTGAAGGGATAAAACCTATATACCTTTCTCTAAACTAGTTTAAAACTTGGACTACTTATCCCAACCCAACACAAATCATGCCACATTCTAACACCATATTGGGCTTCCTTACCAAACCAAGCAATAATATCCAACCACACCACTATCATCCCAACCTTCCATTCCCACTATCTAACCCATCTTCAACACAACTAAGCCATTGGAAACCTCCACTGACCAAACCATACCTAAACTATTTGAACTAAGTCCACCTAAAAGAACCAAGTCACTTTCTACCATTCTAACCAAGCCTACTAAAAACCTTGGCATATTCCCTATTCACAACCTTACTTGCCCCTCATTGAAATTGGAATTAACTCCACCAAACCCACCAAATAAACCCCAAACCAAGCCAATAAATAAGGTGAAAACACCCAATATTCCACAAACCAAAACTCTATTCCCCTTCAACTTCGCCTTCTATTTTGGGACCTCACCCTTCTACCTTGGTAAGGAAACCAACCATACTAGACAAGTCCCAAATCCAACCACCACTTTTGGTTACACCATCACTCCTAATTTCATCCTCACCTATTTTAAACCAACCTTATATATCCAAACAACCTACTTCTCAGGCATTCACCCCAACACCTTTTGTCTCCAAGCGATCCATACCAAAACCATCCACCAAGAATGCTTCTTTACCCAAATCTCTGACCATCAAACCCACTCCTAAAAAGGATTCTACCTCAATTACCAAATCTAAGACCTCCATGTCTTTGCCACCATATCCTGAGTCCTACTCAACCATCCTATAGAGTTTATTTCAAGCATATTTGTTAACCTTGCCACTATCAAACCATTTGATCTACACATTCCAACTGTCTTAGTTTAATGACAAATTAGTATGTTCATATCATAAAACACCTAGGCATGATACTTAAAACTGTAAGGCTCTCCAAGTATTAACCCATAAACTATATCATGAGGATGAATTATTATCAAATGATCCTCTTATGATCCCAACACCCATCCAAAAATTAAAAACCATCAACCAACACTCACCTACTCCCCCACTCTCATCTAATAGTAAAATAGAACCAAATAAATCCTCTATCTTGGCTCCTTCCCAAATACATACCACCATATGGTCACATGATCATAGGCTCAATCAAAGGATAAGGGAAATGCAAAGGTGTCCATTCCATGAACATATCCCTCTTCCACCACCCAATCACCTAAACAACACTGAGCACCTTTACCTTCAACCAAACCCAAAGTGTCAATCTTGGGACCCTCTCAATCTAATCCATCTAAATTAATCCAACAAGTAGTTTTAAAATATCTTCACCAAACACTGGTGAAGATGATAATTATTATGAACTGATCAATACCTCAACCCATCACCACCAAGTGATGATAGAGGCTTTGTAACCCATATAGGTCCAACCAAAAGACCCATAACCTCTAGAAACCTTTGTTGGAGATCTTCAACTTTCCAACCTTATTACCTTTAAGGATTTAGAAAGACCCTCCATCCATATGGATGACCAAGATCCTCCCCTCTTCATTACTACATACATCAGCTAAACCTACATCAAGAGGGTTATGATTAATGGGGGAAATAACATCAACATTATCTTCTCCCATGCCTATAACCAACTCAAATTACCTAAGAACATTATGTTGGAAACATAAATAGTGATATAATTATTTAATGACACTATGGTCATAACTTTAGGAACTATTGTCCTTCACATTCATCTAGGACCCCACACGCTTCCTAAGCTTTTGTACATAGTAGAAGGTGAGTTCCAATACAACATTTTGATAGTATGCCCTTGGATCTATTCCATGGGATATGTGCCATCTAAAATATAATTTTGTGTCAAATTTGAACATAAAGGTCAGGTTGTTACCATACAAGCTAACCTAAGTCCTTTTACATCATGCAATATGACATACAAACCCAATGACATTCTCCTTCCCCCATCCAACAAACCTTCACTAGAAAAATATGAAGCCCCATATTATTATACCATTGAAACATCCACCATTTAATCCATCCTTTCTACCCAAATCCCCATAATTGACATTTTGGAATCAACCTTCTAGCATCTTTCATTGGGGGAGTATTAACTTTTGACACTAGACACTTTTCCTAATCCTAAAGAGTATGGGAATCTTGATCGATAACCTGGTTATGATCCAAATATTTGAAATATTATTCCTCTCAATCCCTCAACATGTCAAACTAATTTCATCTATGGGGGAATTGATAAACCCCTTAAAACTTCCACCACCTCTTTTTCACCTTGATCATTCACCTTCAATTTCTCCTACCTAGATAAACTATAGTTTGCCAAGACATACCTCTATAGGTGTGATTGGAAGGTATTTGGTCTAGGTTGGTATGAATATGGTCCATATAAGTTAATTCCAATCAAGACTTGAAAACCTCATGAAAATCATGGCCTTGATATCACACCACCTAAAAATTAGACCAGCCCACCTACCATTACCATAATTGATGAGGACATCCCATCCTCACCTTCTACTCCACCATCAGTAACTAAGGATATCGACATCATCCCACCTAATTTTTTTTTCATCAACATGATTAGCCTTAGAACCTAACTTATCAAAAGGATGGAGAAATCATAACCATTCTTCTGACCCATCCTAAGATAGTAGGAGATGACTCTCCTACCATTAATACCATTTGGTGTTAGGATGATGATTTGATTCTCACTTATCTTGGTATAGAAGATCTTATCCATAAATATCTTCCACTTGAGACTTAAACCATGTTGAGTGAATACACTATGGATATCAACTTAGGTACTCTAGATAAACCATGTATTATCAAAATGGTTCAATCATTAAATTTTAGGGAGCTTCAAGACTTCCCCTAGTTCTTCCAAGACCACAACATAGCATTTTATTGGTCTTATAGTGACATGCCAAGAATCAACCCCTTTATTTCTACCCATGGTATAGTCACCAACTGTGATGTCAAACTAGTCAGGAAAAAAATTTGATAAATTCACCCTCGTATAACCCTTCTCATAAAATAATAGTTTCAACATCTCCTATCTATCAATTTCATTCAACCCATTGACTATCCCCAATGGGTTTTGAATGTCATACCTATCACCAAAACCATAGGTGGATTGTACATTTGTGTGGAATTTTGTGACCTTAACCTAGCTTTCCCAAAGGAAGACTTTCCTTTGCCAAACAATGACTAACATATTCATCTTATAGTCAGACATGAGATGTTATCTCTTATGGATATATTCTTAGGTTATAATTAGATCCTAAATACCCCTGAAGACAAGCACAAAAGTACCTTTATTACACCATGGGGGAATTTATGCTATAGGGTCATGCTTTTTTGACTAAATAATGTTGGTAAAACCTACCAATGCACCATTACCTACATCTTCTATGAAGTTGTTCATAAAATCATCAAAGACTATGTCGATGATCTACTTGGAAAATTAAAATTTCTTAAAGATCAATTGGCCATTCTTAAGATTATGTTTGAGTGACTCATCCACTACCATATCTACCTTAATCCCAAGAAGTGTATCTTTGGGGTCTTGTTAGGAAATTTAATTGGATTTATCATATCCCTTTAGGGAATCAAAGTTAATTACAAAAAAATCAAATAAATCCTTGATAGGCCTCCTCCCACCCACCTCAATCAAATCCATAGCTTAAAGGGGAACCACCAATCCATTTGTCACTTTATCTATCATCTCTCAGATCGATGTCAACCTATCCAAAACCTTTTGAAGAAGGATTTATATTTTGAATAGAATAAAAATTGTGAAAAGGCCTTTGATTCACTTGAAGAGTACCTTCTATCTCCACCTATCCTCATTTCTCCCAAGGAAGATAAACCTTTTTACCTTTATATTTCTGCCACCAACCACTCCTTAGAGGCAATGCTAGCTTATTGGGATGAGAAACATAGAGAACAAGCTATCTACTAAATTTAGATATATGTTTGTAGAGTATGAGAATAGATATACCCATACCAAGAAACTTGCCTCACCTTGGTCTTTATGGCCACAAAACTCTACCATTACCTTCTCAATCACAAGACCTATGTCTTAACCAATACCAACCCACTCAAGTATATTCACTCCAAGCCATACCAAAACTAGAATATGGATAAGTGGCTCATGTTTATAGCTGATTTTGACCTTAATTTTATTTATTAGAATTAAATTAAAGTGAAAGTTTATTTGAAGCACCATTAGAAAACACTTAACCTCCTCCTCTTGAGTTTCTATATGAGTCCATCATAACCCTCTCTCAAGTAGACTTCCCCTATAAAGTGACCATGTTATTCGATGGATCAAAGTGTCAATGTGGTAGGATAGTTAGAATCATCCTTATTCCCATTCATATTGAACCTCTTCCTTTATCCTTCAATATATATTTTGAATGTACCAACAATATGAGCAAGTAAGAAGCCCTAGTGATAGGCCTCCAAACTATGTTAGCCTTGGCAGTCAAAAAGATCAACATTTTTGGTGACTCTCAACTTGTGGTCAATCAAATAAATGGCTCTTAATAGTGAAAAATTGATGTCTTACAATATTAAAAACAACCCATTGATGTACTCTTAGCATCCTTTGAACACTACCATATACAAACCACTTCATGATCTGCAAACAAGTTTGACGATATGATGGATTCCCTCACTTCTTAGATCCCATCTACACCCTTTAACTCAAGGATATATATTGTTATTCATAAAATTATTTAAAATATAACTCTCCTATAATATTCAATGTGGAGGATACCCAACCTAACCTTTGGTATCATCATACCTTTGACTACCTCAACCTTGCCATCATTCTTTTTGGTTTTTCTAGGAATTCTCGAAGAGTGTTTATTCAAAACACCTCACGTTATAACACACTAGGGGGAATACTTTATAAATGTGTACTTGATGGTTTCCTTTTTTTTGCCTATGTAGTCATGAGGTCTCTTATTCTATCAAAGAAACACATGATGGGATATGTGGGGGACACTTTAGTGGCCTCATCATCACTAAATACATCCTTCACCTTGGATGTTATTAGCCCACCCTTAACCAAGATTGTTGTGATTATGTGAAAAATTTCATCAAATGTTGATAAAAAAAATAATTTATATCACACACCTATCCATAATCTTCAATTATCCAAATATTTTTAGACCTTCTCATATGGGGTCTAGATCTCATTAGATAAACTAACCCCCCTTCTTCATAATGACATCATTATATCATCACCATGATAGAATATTTCACCAAATGGGTAGAGGCTATTCCTCTCATCTTGACCAAAGATAAAAATATTTTTGACTTAATCAACCATCACATTATCTATCATTTTCATTTCCCTCATAAAATTATCACTGACAATGGCAATTCTTTCAAAAAGAAATAAGTCCAAGGTATTTATGATGCATTCGGTATTAATTTAATTTTCTCATCACCCTATCATCAACAATAAAATAGATAAGTGGAAGCCTTTAACAAAACTCTCAATAATAGTATAACTAAAATGGTTAATGCATCTAGTTGGGATTGGCATTTACACATCCCCTTTGCCTTATGGGACTACCTACTAGCATTCAAATCCCTATGGGTGATACCCATTTCTCTCTAGTTTTTGAAGGAGAGGCCATCTTACCTCTCAAAGTCCAAATTCACTCTCTTTTTATATCCTTGCAATATCTCATCTCTAAGAGTGAGTATCATTAAGAACACTTAGCCCAACTTGAGCTACTTGATGAGTGTTATTTAGTTACTCATACTCACCTTCATGTCTATCAAGATAAAATCAAACATACTTGTAAAAAAATCTTAAAATACAATAATTCAACATCAAAGATCTCATCTTAAAGGAAAATCAACATGTCACTAATATATAGAAAATTAATTGGGGTAAATTTGCTTTCAACTGGCTTGGATCTTATATCATAATACACAAGTATGGATCAAGAGATTATTAGTTATCCTCTCTTAAAGGCAACATAGAACTTGAGCCCCTCAATGCTTCACATCTTCATCCTTTCTTTTATTAAAAATATGATCATACTCACCTTTTTATCTAAATTAAGCTCATCCCTTATTTTTAAACCACATTCATCTCCTTATTTTAGGGACAACTAATTAAAACTAAATCATGTGATTATCCATCACAATCATAACCTAATCTTGAATAATGGGTACCATAACACTACCCATGGCATGATTTTCATGGTACTTTCCACCCCTTTTATTGGATGGATTCCCATGGTAATTATCACTTAAACCTCTATTACACCTAATAAACCTTCTTGTGATTTAGTTATTCCTTCATAAACGAGAACCTTTAAGCCTATATAAATAATTCCATGACATCAAAATCAAACCTCAAAATAAAAATAAAAAAAACTCATATGGGTCACTCTCTATCATTTACAAACTGGTCTCTCAAAAGACAGCTGCTAAAAACATATAAAAATTATTCAATATAAGGTAGACGTCTCCCTTGAAGGAAAGCTATCAAAAGCATCAAAAAAATCACAAAATATTAGACCACTCCCTTGAAGGATGGCTGAGTAAAAAATTTATCATAGTGTAGTCATATAAAATGAAAAAAATGGTAACTTGGGTGTGGCTAATGACACCCAACCCATAGTTCCCTCTTGCTTGCTCCCATGACACTCATAAGCACCTTTTCTCTTATTCCCAATAATCTATAGGACTTCAAGACCTCATTATAGCTTAGTTAGGACCCATTTTTTATGCTTATTCCATCCCCTTAGGTTGCATATCCTCAGGTCAATATCACCCAACTTGGACTATAACATTGGACCATAGGTTGTCCCCTTTTTGGTTTTGTTGTCCAAGTCCATTTTTAGCCCTAATGGTCAATTTATTTTGGTTCCCCATCCTTCTCTTTGTAATCCTAATATGAGCACATTCAACCCATGACCAATAGATCCCTATATAATCCCATTCAAAGATATTTTGGAAAGGGTTGGTAAATATCACTAAACAAGCAAGATATTCAATCAATCTTCCCTATTCCCTCTATATATCCAACAAATACACTTATAATCTCATTTAAATACTTACACCAACCCTTAACCACCTCAAGTATATCTATTTTTAGCATTTATTGCATTTTCATATCAAAATTACACTAAGCACTTTCAAAGGGAGAACTACATATGACTCGATCCCTTTTTAGAGTATTAGTATGTAGGTAGTGTGCCCACACATGGGGTGTGAATCATGTCTAGTGCATCTTACACACACTAATCCCTCTCTTTTTTCAAAGTCCTATTTAAGCTTATTAAAAACCTAGGATTAAATATAAATTGGATCTATAAGGAGTTTCATTGAGATTTAAGCTTCAAAATTTCATAGGTAGGGTCATATAGGAGTGGAAAATAGAACCCATAAAGCTTAGATCTTTATGACTAGTTTGGACAATAGCGGTAGGAATAGGACTATAGCACCAAACCCTAAAGTGTCATGTTTTTGACACTCCTATCCTTTCACCAAATGAAATCCATATCTAGGTTCTTGATACTATCCCAATCCTACATATTTAATATTTGCCTTTATCTCAATTAGATCAACACAGTTCTAAGCTAAGTTATATTTCTCTGTATTCACTTGCAATTTTTAGAAAGTCTAAACAACAATCTGAATTAACAAATTAGTAGGTCAATTATGGCATAATTATTAACTAATTTAATTTACTCATACTTTTAAATAAATAGGAACAAAAACACAAATTATTCCCAAAATTGTTAAATCATTTGGTGAACTTGACTTACTTCGTTTGTTCATAAAAACCCTAGAAACCCTAGAGTAAATTTCCTCCTGATTTTTCATCTATTTTTCTGATTTGTTACCTGTATAATAAAATACAAATTTAGAATTAAATTTTAAATTTCTTTAGTAATTTTAAAATATTTTTATTTCAAACCCTAGTTTCCCATATTAGGTCTCAATAATTTTCCAATCATTTTCTAAATTTTTACTAGCATATTTAAATCAAAAAATGCATGCAAAATTCAAAATTTCATAGTAATTTGTCAAAATATTTATTTTTTCCAAACCCTAGTTGCATCTACTAGGTATTATTAAATCACTAATTTTCCATTAATTTTTTTATTTTTTAATTGCATATCTTACTCAAAAATCTGCTTTTAATTTTAAAATTTCATAGTAATTTGTCAAACTTATCATCTTTCAAACCCTAGTTGCATACACTAGGTCCTATTGCTTGTGAGATATTACCTTACATTCTAAATAAATTATATTTCAAAAATGGGTTTCACTTATTTATAATTATTTCTTGCATTTCTTACACAAAATAAGGAAACCATCATTGGTCCTATCATGTACATGAATGATGAAGTTTATCATATGTTAATACAAATCTTTATTATTTGCATTCATGCTTATATTTCATAATATGGGCTAATGTTAAGAAAGTTATCATTAAACATGATAAGATATCTTTTTCATCACCTCCCTTGGAGCCTCTATACCATGTTGAGTCATGTTGCATGGTCTATTTCACTCTTCCCCATGTCACTACCTATCACTAGAGAGCCTAATTGACACCCTTTTTACCTCTACCACCCTGACCTATTGATTATCTTAATTCTCTTCTCGTAAATGCTACTATCCCTATATAAATAGTAGATAATGTGGTTAGAGTTGTTACTTAATGTGCCACCATGCCTCTTCCACCTAGTCAAGATCCCCATCACCCTCCTATTCCTTCTCATCTCGGGCCCAATCCACCCACATAGTCAAATCCACATAAGGCTTATGATATTTTTGATTAGTTGAAAAACACTTCAACTAAGATTTCCATGTTAGAACTACTTTATAAATCTAATGTATTCAAGGACATTATTTATCAAGCACTCACTATGACTTTTATGCCCATTTATTTAGAGCCTTCTTATATTTCATCAGTGGTTAACAGACTAAAAACTATAAAAGATGTTATTACTTTTTTATTAATGGCATGCTATCTTAGATAGTTATTGATCAAAATTTACCACTATTCATATAAGCTCAAGTCAAAACCAACATAGTTAAGAGAGTTATAGCTGATAGTGGTTCTTAACTTAATTCATCTAATATTACATTATTATAGACCATGGACATAGATATGAAATCCATGCATAAATCATATAAAAAAATTAGATGGTTTGATGATATACCATAATAGACATTGGGCACCATTATTGTGGATATCATAGTAGGACCCAAAACCCTCTCTACATAGTTCCAGGTCATGCCAGGTCCTCTTCATTATAATATTTTACTTAGATGACCCTAGGTACATGCTATGGGGGAATCCCTTCTACTCTTCAATGATGTGTTAAGTTTTGTTATGAAGGATACCTTTACACATGTCCAACAAATAATCAACCATTCAGATATTATTGAACTACATAGTCATATTTGATTATTTTACTAGATAGGACACCTCAAATCATAGTTCATCCACCACCTCATTATATTTCTCTTGATCAGATACATACGTATGAGGTTGGAGAGACTAGAACTTCTCACACTCCACTTATAGTTCTATCCTCAGCTCTAGATATTTATCTAGTCATAGTAGCTTCAACCATTCTAGCTACTCCACTAGTCATGATTTTTACACCAATTAAAATTATACATTCATCGATAGTATTTCTAGAAGTATTAGTTGAATCTATAGATACAGTTAGTCCATTAGTTATAGACACTCTCATAATACCATTATTTGCTACTACCATAGTTGATGAGACTCCCATATCATAGTTACCCCTGGTGGTAAATAATGAGTTACCATATATACATGATGTTGATGTAGATTCTCAGGCTTCTTCAAATGATGATATAACACCCACACTCATAGATGACTATTTATGTGGTTTGAGATTTACACTAGTAGGCCCAATAGAGTACTAAGATGAATCTATAGCTCTCATTACACATCCTACACCACTCCTAACATCTTGCACTACACTTACAAGATATACTTCACATTTACAGCCATAGAAAGATTACTTAGCTCATATAGTTCACATGGTTACCTCTATGGATATAGAGCTAGTCATTCAGATTTAGGCAGGTAGAATAAAATATCAACCATAGATTATGTTACAAATTTTACTTAATCATGGATTAATCACCTTACCTATAGTGCAACATAGATCTATTAGTAGATTATCATAGTAGTATGGTCACCTATTTTATCTTTTTAATAGGATTATAGGTCATGATACAAACTCATGTACAACTTTATAAAAGATATTGGACAAACTATAAGTTCATGGTATTATTCAAATTACAACACCACCAGCACTAGCTTCTTCACTTCTACCAAATCAATCTACTACTAGAACTAAATGTCCCAAAGAAGAATCAGTATCTCCACCACTAGAGCAACCTTTAGTTCACATTCGGTAGGATGACACCATATACACAGCTTTTATAGCATATGATGATACTTATGATGGTGATCTTTAGGAATTTGATGATGGCCATGATATCTTCCTCCCTATCTATCTCTATCTAACTCCATCCTTGGATCCTTTAATCACTCCAACCTAGCCCTTTATTCATATGCTTGTATATAATCTCATTATGATTACTTGTACATAGTTTTCTCAGTATCACCTATACATAGTTTTTATTACTTGATTTTACATAGGTCAAAATTTTAAAAAATTCAAAAATGATATAAAAATTCAAAATACAAAAACATACAAATAACTCCAAAACACCAAAAATATTTTGATTGTATGCATTATCCATGCTTTACATTTCTATTACTATGTTAGACTTACATTTGCTATTCTATGTTATTTTTTATTGATTTATCTACATTACCATGCTTCACTTGATCTTCTATAAGTGTGTGAAGTGATATTTAGATCTTTGATTGATTCACTCTACCCATTGAGGGGGCATCCTTCTTCTACATTTGAGACATACTTTGATATATATACCCATTGGCGGCATCTTATACATGACTACAATATCTAGGTTATGTCATTCCTACACCACACACTCTAGTTATCATAATGATGTACATTATTTACTAATTTACATAGATTACTATATTTACATTCCACTAGTATAGAGAACTTATGTATATCTTAACATATACCTAGCCTTATACTAACATGTCTTGCATACCTTCACATTCTTGTTTTGATTAGTTAGATCATAATCATATTTATAGTTATTACATGTTTATTTTATTGATTAGCATTAGTGTGATGTGATTGCATTTTTCCAATCCTTCTTTCTCTCATATATGTGCTTTAAGACATTTTCCAATGTCCTTTTCTTCTATTCATGTGTGTGCTTTTAGACATTTTCCAATGTCCCTTATTTGTACTCTTCTATGTGTTTGTTTTAATTGTATGTGTCTATAGCATTTGAACATGCCTTGTATGCTTGATTTAAAAATTGAGTGACATGTGCCCATGTCCCTTGTTTTTTTTGCCCCTTAGCCATATTTTGAATCCTTCTTGCCTTCTATGCTTGTTACTTTATTTATTTTTAATTATTTGCAATGACATGATTCTAATCATGCACTATTTTTATTTTTTAGATGCCATGATGGACATCATGTACCATGTCTCCATAATAACTAACAACTAACAACTAACTAGACTTCTCATTCTAGTAGTTTAGTACATTACATTATTATATCTATCTAGGTATACCCCTGTTGATCTAACAATCTCTCAATACAAACCATGCTATATCTCAAGATATCTTATCAATTATCATTTTTATATCATATATCTTTATAGAATAACACACTTATAGGGCTATTTCTTAAAAGGGTAATCATTGTAGGGTCTTCATTCCTACCCTCAGAAGAGGGAAACAAATAGGGGTTTTGTCATAGAGATTAGAACTCCTTACAGTAAAAAATATAGCTTCCAAAATGGCTCTAAACAATAATTATAGGTCAAACCAAGTAGAAAAATCAAAAAAATAGTGACAATTCCAACAAAATTTTTAGTTTTAACAAAAGAAAATAGCATGGGATATGGACAACAACATTACATACTAGGGTGTCCTATTTTTTGTGCTCCTATCTAAACAACAAAAAACTAGATTTTCTATAATTAGGAAAAAAAGTAGGTTTAGCTATAGTTTTGCACATTTAGACCAGTTCAGAATCAACAATTTTTAGTACACTTTTGCTCATAAAATATAGATATAGATGCATCATGTTCATCAAGATGGATCTCACTTCTAGTTTCAAATATCATAGTCACTATAACTTCCATATTAGAATCCATGTTTTAGACACCAATGATTGGGGGTAAGGTGCATAACATATTTGTTTTATTTTATTTATTGATTTTAGTATTATCTAAGCATTCTCAATAATTATGTGAATTATTCCATTTAAATGTGGATTGAATCATTTTGGATTGGATTTCATACAAGCCTAATGTCCACATTCTTGAGTTCTTGAGTTCCTGAGTGGCTTCCATATAAGCCTAGTTTCCAATTTTGGAGTGGCTTCCATATAATCCTTATCTCCATCTTTCAGAGTGGCCAAGAGTGGCCTAGTTTATAGTATACATTTGAATATCCATGCAACCATTATCAGATTATAGATCATTCATGGGCTTCGAGATCTGTCTCTTTTGAAAAACATTTCATACTTGTATCATTTTATGTCTTCACTTCATGAGGCAATGATGGATCCAAAGGACTAGCTAGCCTTTGTATTCTTGAGCCACCTATTCAAATGGATTGGACACATAGTCCAGACATTGATTAACACATGCATGATCATATAGCTTCACTTATTAGGTGATGATGGAGCCAAAGGGCTAGCCTTTAATTTTTTTAGTGACTCTTAAGGAATTGAACACTCAACTCTGTTCATGATATTACTCTTGGTATGACATCATCCAACATTACTTAGTATAATCTATCACTCAACATAAAAATAGGTTTTGTGTTGGTTCATGTACTTGGTGAGGTGTATTTTTTCCTTTCTCTTCATCTTTCTTA
Organism: Torreya grandis; assembly: GCA_037957365.1. Lineage (NCBI taxonomy): Eukaryota > Viridiplantae > Streptophyta > Pinopsida > Cupressales > Taxaceae > Torreya > Torreya grandis. Next base: position 512,236 of record JARHVA010007642.1, read on the forward strand.
TCCATCTTTATATATTCTTTTTTTAGATATAGCGTATCTAGTAAGAACTAATCTAATCTTTGTTGTTCTTACAAATTCATACTTCATAATGTGCTTTCTCTATACACACCCAACATCATAATATATTCATGAGCTTCACCCTTATAGGCAAGTTTAGGTATGATTTCTATTTTTCCTTTAGCCTAGTGTTTCACATTGCTGCATCACTGGAATATAGGGGGGGGAATGTAGTCATATAAAATGCAAAAATTGGTAACTTGAGTGTGGTTAATGACACCCAATCCATAGTTCCCTCTTGCTTTCTCTCATGACCCTCATAGTCACCTTTTCACTAATTCTTATTCATTTGTAGACTTTAAAGACATCAATCTAGCTTAGTTGAGACCCTTTCTCCATGATTATTCCATCCCCCTAGGTCTCATACCCTTAGGAAAATAGAACCCAACTTGGACTATAGTGCTAGACCCTAGGGTGTCCCCTTTTCAGTGCTATTACCCAAGTCCATTTATATCCCCAATAGTTAAATTATTCTAGTTCTCCATCTTTCTCCTTGTTAGCCTAATGTGATCACATTTAGCCCATGACCAATAGATCCCTATATAAGCCCATTCAAAGATCATTTGGAAAAGGTTGGAAAATATCACTAAGCAATCAAGAATACAAGCAATACTATTCAAGAAATCTTCTCTATTCTCTATATATAGCTACCTAATACACTTATAAGTTCATTCACATACTTAAACCATCCCCTAGCCACCTCAATCATATCTAGTTTTAGCATTTCTTGCATTCTCATATCACAATTGCACTAAGCACTTTCAAATGGAGAACTACATATGGCTTGATTCCTCTATGGATAACTACTAGGTGTAAATCATGTTCAATTCATCTTATATATACTAACCCCTCTCTTTTCTCAAATTATTATTCAAGCTTATTAGAGACCTAGGATCGAATATAAATCAATTCTATAAGGAGTTTCATTGAGAGTTAAGCTTCAAAATTTCGTAAATAGGGTCATACAGGAGTGCTAGATAGAACCCATAAAGCTTAGACCTCTATGAAAAATTTGGATAATAGTGGTAGGAATAGGACAATAGTGATAGACCTCAAAGTGTCTTGTTTTTGGTGTTTCTATCCTTTTACCAAATGAAATCTAGATCTAGGTTCTTGATATTGTCCTAGTCTTGCATAGTCTTTATCAGCCTTTGTCTTAGTTATATCAGCATAGATCTAAGCTAAGTTATATTTATCTCTATTCACTTGCTATTTTTAGAAAGTCTAAACAATAATCAAAATTAACAAATTAGTAGGTTAATTATGGAATAATTATTTATTAATTTACTTTACTCATACTTTTAACTAAATAGGAATAAAAATCCCAATTAATCCCAAAATTATTAAATCACATAGCATATAAATTTCTTGGAATCTTCTCACATTGATCATCTTCCCCAACCCTCCCAATCAATAATAAAATAAAAAAAGACCCATTATCACACATCAAGAAAAGAAAAATAATTTTGAAAGCTACAATCAAGTCTCATAAGTAGACTTCTCTCATCGATTAGTCTACACCTTATATGACATGGACTTGTTTATACAGACTCTTTGGTAACCTCAAGAAGAGGCATGTTAGTCACACAAGAATGTTCCATATTCAACCATCTCCCCTTTATATACTATAAACACGGGATTTTGAGCTTCCTTGACATTATGTGATCAAGATACCTTTTTAAACAAGTAATGAACTATAATGTGAAACATTCGAAGGGATTACATTCCTTAAGTCGATCCAACTTTAGTTTGTTTTAGTCTTAGACAAATAAGAAGAATTGTGCCTTCTTATTCTCTCATAATAGTTGATACAGTCATTAAGATGTTTTATCTTTTGATTATCTTATCTATCTTATTATCCAACCTACTCCATGTGTTTTTAAAATATAACACCCTCATCAAAATAAATGCATTTAATTTTTTTAAATGCTTTTAACCATAAGGACATTCTAATGAATTAACCATCTCCTACATCAAACATCATCTAGTGATCAATCAAATCAACTAAACCATCTATCATATCACCACAGTGTATCATACTTCAAAATAAAAATAAGTCATTCACACATGTTATGCGCCACATGTCCCAATCTAGATAATGAAGCATATACTCATTAAATTTAGTCATGAACATAATCATCTTTGTCATCATAACAAACATCATCATCACATGATCATAAACATAAACCATAATCATGTCAATCAAAACCATAACCATAATAGCATCATCATCATCCATAACTACAATCATGTTAATATCATTAGCATGATCATATTTAAACATGAAGTAAATGATCACATCCATGAACAATATCATTAAATCATAAACATCATTGTAACAACATCATTATCATATCATTCATCATATCCATATAACTATGATCCAAAAACCATAACCATAACAATAATCCAAAAAAGTCATAGCCATGTACAACAAAGTTATAACCATCACATCATAATAACATAAACAACATCAATTTATATCAACATCATCATGAACATAAATCAAAAAGCCATATCATCACATTACTACCTAGGTGAGTACACACAAACATCATCAAGAAACTAATTATATCAACATAATATCATAACTAGGGAACATGAACATCATAAACATGAACCACAAACCATAAGCAAGGTTCACATCTATATCTCATAAATAATTATCATCGTGTATATAAAAATATACATATCTCTAAAAAATATACATAACACTACATAAAATCACAAGCTGGTATTAAAATCATAAAATAAACCAAAAATATAAAGTCTTATAATCAATCTACGATCTTGGGGCACCAATGCCTCTTGGAGATTGCCTTCTTGCACGTGCTTATCCTCATACCAATGCAGCCCACTAACCTAGTTTCATCATACCATCACCTCTTGTAATCTTAGCTTTATACTCACCCCATTAGGGCTCATCTAGATAACACCTAAAGACCAAGGGATAATAATACTATAATCATCCATATTCACTACATATCTCTACATTGAGATAGTACCTAATGGTCCCATAGCTATTGATTCTCCTCTTCCTTCCTACTTGAATATAATCTCTCTTTAACATCACCATGGCTAGTTGAGCCCTAACATAATATCTCTCTCTCTCTCTCTCTCTCTCTCTCTCTCTCTCTCTCTCTCTCTCCTATAAGAGTTCCCACCTCACCTTGTGATGTTACTAGAGATGCCTAAGTTGTGGCTAGAGTTACTCATGCCTAGTCCCTCTCAGTGATCACTACCTATACATCTAGGGTAACCCCCTATATTTGAGACTACTAATCATATCCCCATACATCAACATCTATGTCCTATCAACCACCATAATCACATCCATAATTGGCCATGGCATAGTATGCCTAATACCATACATGATAACCATCTATAACACCTATATCATCTATATCTATCTTCACAAGTAACTCTTCATGGTCAATGAAATCATGTACTAGTTGTGGAGTAGGTAGTGGAAACTCTGCATCCTCCCTCTTATACCTTGAGAATGCCCTAGGTACATCCTACACAAGGCTGAGCTACCTCCATACCATTTTAAATAGAATCAACTCTATCTCATGGTCTTGTCTACCATAAATCCATCTGTATCTCTTAAGAGATAAAGTATGTTTCCTATAATGTGCTCATCCTAGAAACCTGACATATAGTCTCCAAATCACATCTCCCATGACCAAGGATCTAATCAGTCCCTTAATAGTCTATATCATGTGCCCCTTCTTTAGGTCCTAAGAGGGAATAGTTTTATCTCCACCTCATGTATCTAACCTTTAAATCCATCTACACAAAACCCTCCTAAAATAGCCCCATAGGTCTCAAAACTTGAATGTGCTCGTAAGACTAGCAATGGAGAAAAAATTGACACTAATCCTATATTTCCTATGGGTATAGAACCCCCATAACTCTCAATAAATCTAAACTAATAACATAGGTGCCCATGTAAACACTATGTGACCTAACCACATCTCAAAAATCACTCTCATTAATAAGTAAGAGAATCTCCCACTACTAGAATCTAGTAATTCATAATACATTACTGCTATCATCATCATAGTAAATAACTACCTCACATCCCTATCCTTCTAGTATAATGACATGTAGTGGAAGCCTCTAGAGTAACACCTCATAAAATAAAGGTCCTTTCCATATAAAATCTCCATCTTTTCATCCTATCGTCACTCTCAATATGGTAGATCAACATGCGTCATATGGGTAGCCACACAATCTTGTGGATGTCCTCAGGTAAGATGGTCATCTCTCTTGTTAAAGGAAAGAAGATGTTAGTTATAGGGTCCCATCTCTTGATGAGTGCCAATAACATCACCACATCTTAAGGTACATGCTAGTATTACCTCATGCCTCTAAGGGCGACGTCCTTCATATACTCTCAATCTACATCTGTCATGCCTCATTAAATCTCATCTAGTTTCTGGGGCACTCTATCCCTCATTTATATCTCTTATGCATATAAGGTTTAATGGAAAAAAAATTAGTTCACTAACATATTTTTCCTATGAATTCTACCACTTATACCTACCTCTTATTCTAATCTATTCAACTCATAACATTTGACTAATGTGACCTATACCTATTACTTGACCACATCATTCAACCTTCTTTACCTATACACAAAACTTCACCTAAACCCTAATCTAACCCCTTGACCTTACCCTAACCCATTAACCTCAACTATTACCCATTAATTATTACTTATTAACTATTAACTCTTAACCATTCACCAAAATTTCAACACATCAATTGACCACTAATGATTGACTATTCCTATAGTTGACTATCAATAGTTAGGTGACCAACTACTGATGGTCACCATAAAGTGACCTATCGATGGTTAAATATAAAATATAAATGGTTGATAATGACCACTGATGGTCAATAATGATGACTGATGGTTGATAATGATGACTAATAGTTAATAATGACTACCAATAGTTATTGTGTAGTGACCACCAATGATTAAACCAAACCCGACACCATAAAACTACCTACCAAAAACCACCCACAACTAAAAATAGACTTGTTTAATCTACTCTACACTACTAAATCTGACTCCAAAACCAAAAACACTATCATAAACCTAGCCCTAGGTTTATACCCAATGATAACAAAATAAATAACTGATAAATTTAATTAAGCATTCATTTTCAAATTTAAAACTAATCTACCAATTTAAAACAATACTTACCTAATTCCTTGACTACCATCAAGGAGGAACCCTAGGAAACACTACCTAACCTCATGCTCTTCCTCATCCCCTATACATCCTCAATAGGCCAAACCTCTAGCAACACTTGATCAAGCCAACACTCTCACTCAACTAATCAATCACCCTCATAAAACCATCACCATTTTTCTCAACAATGCTAAGAGCCAATTGTTGAGGGTTTCAAATTCACATTGAAATAATAAAACCCCCAATAGTTTTTTTTATTTTCCCTTTTAGGGTTAACATATGACCATTGATGATTACAATTACCACCAGTAGTCAACCCTGAGAGTGAACCATGACCATCGACGATCAAAGTTTTAGAGTTTTCTATTTTTTTCTTCCACTCGCAAATTTTCAAGCAAATTTTTAGCATAAACCTAATCCATTATCAACCAAAAGAGATTACCTTCTCCACCAACCACATTACCTCACCTTAGTCATTTTGGCCTAGTTAACACATATTTTATGACAACCTTGCCTTGGTCCTTTTGACTACACCAACTAAATTTTCCAAGTTAAACACTTTGAACTTGCACTACCTTGCATGAAACTAACCAATTATGTCTTCTCAGGATCATTTCCTACCTTGGATAACTATTACTACACTGACCTTACCTAGGAGACTTGTGTTTATAAGTTTAACCCAACCACCATGCCTAAATCAAATCATGTGGTCCACTTGTCACTTATCCTGTTAGTGCAAACCTTATTTTTACCAACCATGGCAACCTAGTCAATGCAAGATCTTGGCTATCTCACTTAGTCACATTTTATGTATAAATTTTTGCTTTAGTTCCCAACCTATAGACCAATTCATCACTAACTTACCCACTTACAAAACTTGCACTTGATTCTATTTTACCTCATCAATTCTTGATTTAAGGGGGGTCACCTCCTCCCATGCTCTAGGAAACCTAACCTTAAACCCATAATCCATTTTTGTTTTGTATCTTATTGATATAAACTATATAAGAAAAAGGGGGAAAATGTCAACACTATAAAATCCCACAACCTGTCGACCACAAACCTAAGTCAAAATTGACTAGCTTTGACCAATTTAACCTTTAACCTATAGATTGTTGATGGTTAGGCCTAACTACTGATGGTTAGGCCAAACCATCGATAGTCAACCTTTAACCACCTTAAAGGCTTAATTCTTACTTAAAATCTAACTTGGTTTTTTATATTTAGCTTGCCTAATCCATATGTCAATCAATGCATATTAAAGACTAAAATTAGACAACCCTTTAACACCTTATTGAACTTATTATTGCACCTATCCATTCCTTATATAAAAAGAGAGGAGGAGGAGATGAAATGGATCTACATATAGAATCATATTAATCAAGCATCAGATATCACCAATAATTATCAGAGCTTTTTACATTAGAGCTTCTTTTATAGGTATTCTCTAAATAAACCAACAACGAGGTTAGAGATCCAAAATGCTACAATAACTCATCGATCATTTATCAAGTACTAATACACTATCAAAATGTCTATAGAATCCATCAATGTGTTCTTATCCACAAAACTCAACCCTTCTTTATATTATAAATCTAAGCATCTATTTTTAATAATTAGTTTACATTGTTTCTACTTTACAAACAACCTAGCTCAAACTCACCTTCCAAAATCTAAATCTATAACCTCATCAACCAATTTATTAACCCAAACCCATAGTAACCACCAAAAATCACCTTGACCACCAACAGTCTTCCCATAACCACTGATGATCACCCTAACCACCAACAGTCACTAGGTGAATAATAAACAAGTTATTTTCATCTATTAGACCTCAACCAAATTCCACTTTTTGACCTTCTACCTGATCACAAAGAATCACCCTATTTTTTGAATGATATTTGATTTGTTTAAAATTAATATCTAACTATTTATTACTATAATTAGTCAAATTCATCTCTTTCAAGTATTTCTTGTATTTGATTTTAGTATCATATGTTATTTATGCAAGCAATTTATCTTTCATTTTTAGAACTTGATTATTTTAAATGTGGATTGATATCCTCCAAGGAAGTTTGTGCTTCTTGGATCTAGATTTCAAGGCAATCCACCCCACTATATAACTAATCAACCATATATTTAGTGCTTCCTTATCTACAGGTCATCCTCCTAAGACAAAGAGGAGTATCTGCAACTATTTGGATCATGGAATGTAAACCAAACCCATGTTCTAATAACCTTACCCTTATTTCAAGTTTTAAAAATTTATTATTATAAATAAATAAAAATTTACATGAAACAACATCATAGTTTTAAAAAATAACTATAAATAATGCACATGATACTCATAGTGGCTTTTAGTGCATTGATTATAAATTTGAAGGTCACACCTAAAGTAACTACTTGCACAAAAACATCCATGCTATACTAAATAAATCATGTGAAATATATCTTGAAGAACATGATGTACACTCTTACCCTCTTTTTTAGTGAGAAACACATTCAAAGGTATCTGACTATTATAAGATATGTGATGCCTATACTCATGACAATAATGACTACCAACTAATTAATGACATCTATGAACAACAAGCATGTGGTACACACCAGACTTATATAGTCAATAATAAAGATAATGATGGATACCAAGGTCAAGGTAGAGGATGAGGATGAGGGGTTAGCCATTTCCTACCTAGGACATGTTACAAATGTGGATCCCTAAACCACTAATAAAGAGATTTGTTGGACTATCCTACATGTGATTTCTATAAAAAGGACCACTGACTGGAAGAGTGTCTTGACTTGTATGAAAATATCACTAAATATCATAATGAAAAGGGTGCCAACATGATACAATTTGAAAAAATGCATTAACACATGCATTTAGGCACCTCGACTATTTAACACGTGAATATTACCACACCCAATAGACATTCTCAATCTACCTCCAATCCTAGTGATAAAGCTTAGCGTGAAGAGCCACGAGTAAGAAAGTATCCTGATACCCAAAAATAGAAAAATGTGCTACAGGACATAATGACATTGGTGTGAGAACTCCAAGGAGAGATCTAATTCCTTAAAGACAATGAATTAACACAACATGATGATATGCAAAAAGTAACTAAATTTTAGAATGTATTGCATGATGAATTTTAGGAGCTATGCAAGTGTATCCTCAAGGAGGACATTACTTCATAGCTAAGTACCTAGCTTAAGAATTATTCACAAGCCCTAAATGATGCTCAACCTCAAGTTACTTGGTAGACTAAAGATTATCACCTAAATTATGGTCAATGGTAGGACACTCTTATTCCCCTTACCCCTTGAAAGATAACGAGATACAAGTCAATGTTGTCATTGATGGATGGGTAATATAAGACATAATGGTTGACACTAGTGTAGAAGTGAATGTCCTCACTAAAGATTCCTAGCAAAAAATGGCTAGTTTAACACTACACCTATCACAACACATATTGTTCATAGCTAACAAGACTCATTCTTTACCAATTGGTGTCCTCAAGAACACCATGGTTGATATACTTGGATTACCCTTTAAGGCAAATTTTGAGGTTCTTGAGCTAGTTGAGGCATATTACTTCCCAGCTTTTTTGGGATGTCTTTAGTTCTATGAAAATAATTTAGACCTAAGTTTCAAGAAATGGTCTAATAGTTTTGAGAATACTAACCAGTGTATTGTTATTCCCTTAGATGAAACACAGGCCCCCCCTTATATATAACCTATCAATGTGGAAGAAGACATTAATCACATATATAATGTCACTCTTAAATATCATGAGTAAAGTAATCCAAAAATTGATGGTGTTATTATATGGTTATATACTCAGTCCCTCTCTAACACTATGAGTAATGATTATAATTATTGGGCACATAACAACTATGACCTTATTGGAAGAGTGTGTATCACAATTAGAAGTCAAGAGACCATTACACGCTAGTTTTGTAGATGTCATAGTTTTTTCACCTCATCACCAATCAAGTCATGAGGGGACCAATCATAGAGTCACCTCTTGAAATACTTGATGAGGCCCTATGGTTTCATGGATAAATGGAGATACGTGACTTTATACATTGCCTTGAATAATTCTATGACATTGAAAGTGATTATATGAGGTCATTAGTTCATATCTTAGATGGTATAGTTGAAAGATGGTGGTGAACCCATCATGAGTTATTCCTTTAGTGGGACCAAGTATGTTCTACCTTGGATCACTAGTTCCATCATGACAACCAAGTTATGAGAGAAATTAGCTATAACGGAGGACTAGTACTTAAATCCCAAAGTTAAAATTGCAAGAAAATGTGGAAAAATGAATAGTAATACCTAATAGATTACTTATGGGTACATGAATTATATGAAACTTTACATACCTAGTAAAGGGCATGGTATTTTCATGAAGAATTCCACATGGGAACCCAATTTTGGCATCTCTTTAAGGAGGACATGAAATCATCCCTATCTTATTCTTCTCCACAAATGGATTTATACCTTACCCTCCAAGCCATATGTGAAACAATTATTGGTGACCTAAGTCCCATTGAATATCATATAAGAAATATCCATCATGTTCTTGAATAACCTTTGCATCTCTTCATTAAACCATCAACGCAAATTCCCACATCATAGTTAGTTCTTCGTTAGGATCGACGTGATGAGATATGTCTAAGAAATAAAATCTATTACTTCATGTGAAAGAAGGTAAAGGATCCAATCCACTTAACTCTTTAAAAAACCATTTGGATGTCCCTTCGGACTATGACACATGAGCTATTCATGATACTAGCACCAATCTAGATAACTCTTATAATGGGCCCATTTAGACTATTCAGTAGAACATCAAAACATACCAAGAACCAAACATGTCTATGGTAGGAAATCACTAGACTAACACTGAGATCTCAAAAATATTTGAGTTTTTAAAGGAATATAAAGATGTCTTTCTAAGAAATTATAATGAAATGTAGGGAGTCCATTAATCCTTAGGAAGTATGCATATCAAGTTGATTGGCGATGCTCAACCAGTTAGAAAGTGGCCATATATAATGAATCCCAATACACAAACCTACATCAAATAAAAATTTGATAATATACTATGCGATAGAGTAATCAAAACCATTAATGACTCTAAATAGGTTAATCCCATGGTGATTAGTATCAATAAATATGGATGTATCCATATTTTCATAGACTATGAGTACTTAATACATCCTATGTCACTAACCCCTTCCCAACACCTTTCATGGAGGAAATCTTTGAAGGTGTTGTTGTATGTGAGATATATACCTTCACAGATGGCTTCTTGGGATACCATTAGGTATAGATAGCTGAAGAGGACCAACTAAATATAATATTTGAAATTAAATGGGAATCCTTTGCATATACTGTCATGCCCTTTAGGTTGAAGAATGCCCTTACTATGTTCTCATGAGTATCTATTGAAGCCTTTAAGAATTTCATCCATAAGTTTCTTCAATTTTAATTGGATTATTGGATAGTTTATGGTTTGTTTAAGGACCACTGTTATAACTCAAGGTTTATACTTGAGCATTGTCGAGTATTTAAAATGTCATTAAACTTAAAGAAGTGCTTATTTGCTACACCTTTTAGTGTCTTATTAGGACACATTATCTATAAAGATGGACTTATAGTAGACCAAGAAAAGGTATCCATTATTTTTTAAATCCCAATGCCCAAGTATTAGTGTGAGTTCCATGCCTTCTTTAGACATATTGGTTATTAAAGAAAATTCATCCATAGATATAAAAATATTGTTGTGCCCTTAGAGGAACTTATAAGATATAATGATCACCTTATATGGACTTTATCTTATAAATAAGCCTTTAAAAATTTAAAGGACACGATGGTGACCACTCCTATCCTCCAGTTTCTTGATTAGACAAAACCATTCCATGTCCATGTTGATGTGTCTAGGATGGCCATTAGTGAAATCCTTGTACAGCTAGGTGAAGGCCACCTAGATCATCCAATCTACTTTGCCAATAGGAAAATCACTCCATCTAAAAGGAACTACACCACTATAGAGTGCAAAGCAATATTTATGGTTTATTCTCTATATAAGTTTTGATATTACTTATTGGCCACTCCTTTTTTATTTTAAATAGATCATGAGGCTTTAAAATACCTCGTCAATAAGCCTGTGTTATATGGATGGATTTGTCATTGGATCATTTTTTCCAAGAGTTTCAATTTTACATCATGGTTAAACCTAGAAAAGCCAATTTTAGACCTAACCATTTATTCCAAATTGAGTTAGGAGAACCATCACATTCCATTAAAGATGAATTACCTAATGCTCAAATATTATAATTTATTCATGTACCTATGGAGTTGGAAGATATTATCAACTTTATAACCACTAGATTAGTGCCTGATTATCTCACTCCTTAGGCTAAGAAACAACTCACAGTCTACACTACACCTTTTTAACTCATAGGAGGGGATATTTATAAACTTGGCCATGATGAGATTCTTAGGCATTTTTTTATACAGCATGGGCATCCTAAGAAACTTAGATAATTTCATGAAGGTATTGGTAGAGGATACTATACTAGAGAATTTACCACATATATATTTTTAATGACTAGATTATGGTGGAATACTCTTTTCCAAGATGTTAAGGAATATGTTAGAAAGTATGATATATGTTAACACGTAAGAAAACCTAACTAAAGAGATGCCATGCCTCTATGACCAATTCCTTCTTAGGAGCCATTTGAGAAATGGGCCATTGATTTTGTTGGCCCTATTACTCCATCTGGGTGAATAATAGGTTCTTGGTACATCATCAAAATAACTATCTACTTAGTGTTCTAGATTACAGCTATGACTATAAAAGATTGTACTACTACCACCACTACATGCTTCATTTGGGAGAATATCATAACTAGGTTTGGATGCCCATTAGGTTTCACTAGTGATCATGATAACCATTTCCTAAATGAAAGAATTCATGTCATACTGAATGAGCTCATGATTTCACACCATAAAATTATGTTGTACCACCCTCAAGCCAATGGCACTATTAAGTCCTTCAAAAAAATCCTAGGCACCAACTTGAAGAAGATTTGCAATATTGGATGAATAGACTGGGATGATAAGGTATCTATGGTCCTATGGGCATACATAATAACTTAAAATCATGTGAATAAAATCACCCAATTCAATTTGGTATATCGTATAGAATCAATCCTTATAATTGAGTTTTTAGTACCATCTCTCTATATAACTTACATAGGACAATTAGATGAGGAGTCATCCTTGAAAGCACATCTATATAATTAGTTTACTTACTATTTAGAGTTAGGATGTGGAAAAGTGAAAACAAAAAGCATGGCATGAACTCCACATAAAGTAAAAAACATTTATTCTAGGCATGAAATTCTTGTAATATGACTCCAAGTTCATCTGCCATCCTAAAAAACTTTAGATTCATTGGGATGGTCATTTTATCATTCATAAAATTTGACCTATTGGAGCATGTTGGTTATAAAGGTTAGATTACTAGTTCCTTCTTGGGCATTACAATGGAAGTTAGATCCTACCATATTTCACTTCTGAGTAGTTAAACTTTTTGTAATACAATAAGGCTTATTCTATTAGTATATGATTTCTTATTTTTTCAATAACAGTGTTCCCATTATTATGTGTAACATTTATTTAATGTAATTATTTTTAAGTTTTTGTCTTTTCATAGAGGACCATGATTTATTTTTAGTATGGGATAAGAAATCAAGAATCTAAATTCATGATTAAAAGATAAGCAGACAAGATTACATATGTATGCAAGGTTCTTAGGGAACATAAGTAACTTGGGTACACAAGATGTTTAAGGTGTACAAGTTATTTAAGGCATGAAAAATAATAGCTTAATGATAGAGTGTTCCTACCATACATTTAAAAATTCAAAATAAATAAGCATTCTCCATCTCAAGGAAGGTGTAAGATGGGACATGCAATTAATGTGCAAAATAATAATAATGGTAAGTATTATGCCAATGGAATTATGTGATAATACCATTAAAATAATTAATTGCAAAAATTGATGATCAAAGAATGGTGGCCATAAAAAATGCATTTATGATGAAAAGTGATGGCTGAAGGGAAAGGAATAGTAACTATGGTGAGCCTTCTTGAGCCTATAAATGGGAAATTTATCCCATTTTTATAGTTTAACTTGAGCATCTATTTAAAAATTACAAGATCCAAAGAGCATAGAACAAAGAGATTACTATAACCAAGAGTGAAGAGAGGAAGATAAAATATAGAGCCCAAATACAAAAATATTCATGAGTAAAGATAGATATTAAGGAACGCATCATTCCACACTAATGAAAGTAAGGGAACTTTGGGCATGGCCATGATAGATATATCTTACAGGTTTCAAGTTGTATAATTCTACAATTAGAGGTCATTCAAGCTCAAAAATCCAAAGTCATTAGCCACAATCATGTATTCATTTGGAAATATTGGATGGTCATGCATCACCATTTACACTCCTCAAAGGGTGACATGGACTAAGAAAAAGGCCCTAAGGATTAAAACATTGCCTATGATACCATAGGGAGAGGAGTTAAAAGGAGAAGACATGGTTTTCATTAGGGAAGAGACACCAAATGAATAAGGTTAACACATAAAGAGAGAGAAAGACAACATAACACACTAGGAAAAGAATACTTAATCATCCATTCCCTCACCTTTATTTATTGATGAAATTAAATATCCAAAGTCAATGTTGTACACAAATAAATGGGTCTCTAAGTTACCTTTTTGCATAATCTTTGAATACAACCATTGTCAACCTGGGAATAAGGTTAAACTATATAATGATTATAGGGTTAATCACCAGAACACTAGGAACTAGTTGGTGTATGACTTAAAGATATTCAATGCAGTAGATGTTGTTAGGATATTCAAATTATTCAATTTACCTTATTTTTGGAAACCCGTAGAAGCGATCAAGTTCATTCTTTTGAATGCCCATGAGGACTACATTTATTTTACTGAGTGTAGTATGAAGATCATGACTAAGAGAGTAAGAAAAGTATTAAAACTATAGTGCTCAAGGTTAGATGCAGCTAATAACTTGGTAGATATTAAGGAGGTTAAAAATATCACCATGGTACTGATGTACCAAAAGCATATCCATGTCATGCATATAAGGAACCTACAAGATCCCATACTTTAGGTTGTGTTGTGGACCATCATGAACAAGATTAGTAGGATCAATTGATGAAAGGAGGTTGACATGGCACGCCTTTACATCACCCACTAGGTCACCTAAGGATTTAAATATAATTGGGCTATGTATTTTAGCCAAAATATTATTGAGGATGCTGAAAAGACCCATCAGACACCCAACCATAGGTTTCTATGGGGTGTGTTCCTTCTATTGATGGTTTTTGATGAGATTAGTATACTAGACTATACCTAAAGAGTTCTAAAGTGGGCATACCCACCCAATCATAGGTCCCTTGATGAGCACTACAAGGCATTCACATACCCATAACACATCACCCCCTCCTACAAAATCAAGATGAGGTATTAGTTCAAAAATATAAAGGAGGCATTCAATAATGAGTGGCACATTTTAAAAGATTTAACCCATTTGGTTACTGAGCAAGCACAATTTATAGTGAATCAACATTTTTGCCTTGGGCACATTAGGATGATCCATTTTGAAGAGTTCTCTATATGGCTAAAGTTACCATATGCCTTCTTGACATGGTACTTCATGGACTCCATGAAATTTATCTTGATGCACAACCCATTTCCTTAGAAGCCAATAAGATTGATTTGGAGATTCATACTCTCTAAAAATTATATGTCTATCTTGGTAAAAAGGCATACTAGGAAAAGAGGGAGATAGACCTAACTAATATAAAGGTCAAATAGATAATGGTTAGAGAATAAATACATGATTTTTTCTATATGTTCAAAAAGGATCCCAAGGGTGGATACCATAAATAAAAAATTCCATCAGTGCCAAAATTTAAGAAGAGGGTTGAACATGATACCAACACAAGTGGTCATCAAGCACCATAAAGTGGAAAAATATTGCCCAGGTGCCATGACCAATCCACCCACAAACTAGACCCTAGCCTCTATGCCCTTCTCCACCTCACTCTTTTCCTTCTCCACCATACCCTTATCCACTATTCCCCTCTCCACCCTAATCATCTCCACCATAATCTTCACCATTAAAATTACCTCCACCTCCATTTTATCCTCACATGTTTCTCTAACTCTGCCCTCACCCCTTAAAACATCTCCACATCCATCTCCCCCAAAAGTGTCTACTTTAAGATTTACATAGAAGAGGGCCAAAAAACAAGCACCCCAATAGGAAATACTTGTAGTGTAAGTAGAATCATTGGGTTTTGACTTTGATAAGACACATTCCTAGTGTGTAAGGAGGAAGCCACATCTAATGACTCGTTGCTTGATGCCTAGCCCTCTATGGTGAAGAGGGGGATGGTGAGGAAGAATAAATAGATGTGATGGTCATTGGTATCACCAATGAAAAGGTGGAGGTCTTAGAATGTGACATAAATAAAGGGAATAAATTATTTGGGTCCATAAAAGAGCATAAAATTGATGAATCTACCAATCCACATGAAATTTATCAATTTGGCATCCCTAATAAGATGTTATATCTATGGTCACACTTCATTCCCCACGATGCAAACTTGGAGATAAGGAAAGAAGTGTCCTTTTTATATAAATGTATAATGAAGAGTGTGAATTTGAGCTCCCTAAATATAGCCCCTCATTAGGACCTAATGCTCTTGTACTGCCTAAGCCACTATGGGTGGATCCTCAAAAGATCCCCCCTTCTAACAAGTGTAGCATTTTTGAAAATGTCCATATAGGTCACATGACAAATTTTTTTATCAAATTATAATGTGAAAATTTCTTAGAAGAAACATACCCAATTATTGGTTATGTATAATAAATAAGTCTCCACCAAGCAGGTACTCACTGAGGAAGTGGTTTCTCTAAAATAGTAGGCCAAAGAGGCCACAAAGGTGAAAGTTAAAACATTGAATCCCTACAAAACAATTTTTTAACATGAGTCAATGTTGGTGGATGGAATAATTATCAATGGGGATGCCATAGGTAAACTAGAGACCTTGGTGAACCTCCTACTAATGAATTTTAAGGAATAACCTATGTCAAAATATAAAGGATTGGAGTTAGTAAAGTGATTCATCAAGGTAGTTGAAGTATACAAGAATTACCTAGACCAAGTTATGGAAGTCATCCCCATTTTGGTTGGAATTTTTGAGTGGTTGGCATGCCTAAATAAAATCTTAGAGGTTTGGATCCAAGTGGAAAAGGCCTAGAGGTAGTAGATGGTTGATGATACACTTTTAATAAGGGACCATAACAAGCATGCTAAAGCATTTAAGGATGTGGAATCAATGGAGGAAACCATCAAAACTCGGGACCATAACAAGCATGCTAAAGCATTTAAGGATGTGGAATCAATGGAGGAAACCATCGAAACTCATCATAAATAATTAAATGAAAGTTTTGTATCCCTCTAAGGATATTTCATTAAAGAAGTCTAAACATTGGAAGATGTCCAAAAGGATGCCACCACATCCCTACATAAATTGATCAAAAAGGCCAATGAGATATCTAGCCAACCTAAGGCTATGAAGAGTTTGAAAGAGGTTATATAAGAAATAACTAATAAGATACTTGAGGAATTTTCACATTGGGATAATGTAAATGAGGAGATCAAATAGATAGGACTTGAGTTTTTGGTGGAGGTTGTTATCACAACTTAGTCTAGGATAGACTATGAGAGTAGTGGGGGGTCATGTTGGCTCCAAATTTTGGGGTAAGTATTTTATCCTTTTGGCATGGATATGGCATGAAATTAAAGTAACATAGTGTGTAAAGTATATGGAATGAAAATTTATAGGTGTAGAAGCAGCATGGTGTGGAACCTACAAGGCACGAGAGAACAAAGGAACATGTTGACCAAATTTGACCTTGCAGGTCAAATTAGGGACCCTATAGGTAAAAAAATTATTTTTAAATGTTTTATGGGTCTAATATTTTCATGGGGTTTATTATATGTTATTTTATGTCATTTAATCTCATCCTAGCCTTGGTCTTAGTCATATTAGTCAATTTGTGATTTTGAGTCATTTAGAAGGGTTTTAGGGGTCATAAATGTAAGTGACATGGTTCCCAAGGTGTTTAAATGTCCTATTTTCCTTCCAAGAATCTAATATGTCAGATTACCTATCAATAATTCTATTTTAATTAGAATATTGTAGGTTATCTAACTAAAATTCAAGAAACTAACTGAAAAAGGTGAGGTTGGCATTTATACGGCCCATGGGGAAGTGTGCCATGTGGGTTAAGGTCATGAAATGGCTATTAATCTTAAAAAAACTCATATAAATTATTTACATGATCTAAAAGTGCCATTTTTGAGCTAAAAATATTCTACTCCTTTGCCTTTCTAGACATATAAAAGTGACCAGTAGGTTTGTGCTTATTATAGATAGGTGAAGAAGTTTCAAGACAAAATATTTTTGGATATGGTAGTAAACTTGTATAACTTAATTTATAGTATAATATTTTTAATAATGGTGTCCTGTGATTTATGATCCATTATCATGAAGTTGATTATGTTTTTTTACTTGCCATTTCATGCACCCTATAGGTTTTGCTCCATTTTGGGCAAGTATATATGAACCAGTTGGCAAAGTTGACTCTAGAGGACGTTTTGTATCTTATCATATTTTTTCCATTCTTATTTTCATATTTCATGGTGTTTTTATGGTCAAATTTGTCTCATGTGGTAGGAAGGTACCACCATATATAGTCTCAGTTAATTTTCCAGTTATAGAAGGTTGAATTATATATAAGGGATTTAATGTGAATAATATATGGTGTATTTATATGTATAAATGTCATATTGATCACCTTCCTTCATGATTAGTTTCATAACATCATGCTTTGGGTAGCTTATAATCTTGACATCCCTTATAGTCAGCTCCATGCTTAATTTCACTTAGAGTCACATGTTTAGAGATTTTCTAACTTGTTCATGGAATGTTAATTATGGTGTGTTATCTATCTAAGTCATCAAGAGATGAGGATATTTCATTTTATTTTTAAGGAAGATACAAGACTGGTTATAAGATCATTTCCCACACCAACCAGTCACTAGTTATACCTTCATGTTCTATTCCATATGTCTGCAAGTGGTTTTCATGTTTTAAGGGATGTTTTTTCAATGGTATTAATATATCCCTAAGGCAATTATTAATTTTAATATTTGAAATTTAGTTTGGGTTGTTATTTAAACCATTCATCAACCCTTGTTTATCCATTCTACACTCACTACATGCATACAACTCATATGCACCTACATGAGCCTTCATTGATGACATCATGATATAATGGGAGCCCTTGTAGTGGTTTTAGTCTCTTGGAGGTGTGAAGAATGAATTGGAATTTTATATACGGATATAAACATCACAATAAGTCTAAATTAATGCATATTGTCTATATTCTGCCCACTGCTTGTATACACTAAAAATCTACACCTAAAGGTGGCTTTACATGGAGTTAAAGATCTTTTTGAAGTGATTTGATAATGAGAAGGAAATATTGGAATTATTAGTGTAAGTAATTATCATGACATTCATTTTTTATGGGTTTAATAGCTAAATATAAGTATGGATCACCCTCAAACACAAATTGACTGTGTTTAGGATTGTTTGCCCTAAAAACCCAAAACAAATATCGTTAGTGTTTTGTTGGTATCTCATGGCATTGTTTCAAAGAAATTTTATTCATTTTGATAACCATGGATTACTATATCCATCATATAAAAGATCCATGAAATTTTTAGAGGTTATAATTTTGTGGAGGGTGATGTTTTGAAGGGTTAAAGCTCCCTAAAAATACACTAAAAACCTGCATTCATGTCTAACAGTTTTGAGCTATAAAAGAATAACCTTATATATAAATCTACCAAGTTGACACATGTTCACACAATGTATAATAATGCTAGGATGAATATAAAATTTTAACTCAAGGATTTTCCAAAAAATTATTGAGGAGCAAGGTGGTATGTTCCACACACACCTGCAGGCCTATTCGCATCACAAATATGCACCTACAACCACTATGGATGGCTGTGAAAGACAATGAGCTAAGAAAGGGTGATTCAGGGGATGGTATAGGATTTTTATGGTAAATTAAAGGTTAAAATAAATATAAAATGGTATTATTGGATTCAAAATATTCATCTAAGCACTATACTCAAGACCTAATCACACATGATCACTTACAGGTGCAACATTTTCGAGCAAAACACAGTCATGATAAAACACAATCTTGAGAAGTTCAAAGTGGTGGAGAATGACTAGACAAGGTGAAAAAATGAATAAAAAAAGTATAAAATTATCCTATGATAGTATAAATTGAGTTTATACATTTTATCCAAGGTTGAATCATGCAGGATATCTACAAGAGTGGTTTTAAAAGAGTAGGACACAGTCAAGGTTTTGTATTTATAGTTTTGAGAAGCCAAGTATGGAAATGAGTGTATTAAGGGATTAATTTAAGGGAAAGTTAAATAAAAATTAATTATGAAAATAATAGTATAATTTCACTAAAAAATTAGAAACAAATTAAATAAATAACTTTAAACATACAGTTCACAACCCATAGCATGAAACACTGTACATAGTCCTTTTACCTAGAAATCTATTTTGGAACTTAAAGATATTAGAGGGTCAAAGGACCTAAATAGAGGCTATTTTTTTATGTATAGGTTCTCTATTAATTGAAAAATATCCTAATATATTCACCATTATCTAAGGAAATATGGGAGTGCCCTTTGTTTTGTCTTAGATAGAAGGCACTCCCTTTATGTGCAAACTGATAGGTTTGGAAGAAAGGAAGTGATAAGGTGAGCCAAGAGTTGAGAGAAAACTTCAAGAAGGTTTATAGAGTTTAAATAAATATAAAAATACATTAATATAATCTTGAATAATTATGAAACCTAACAATTAGGCCAAACCTATAAAGATTGTAGTCAGGCTTAAGGGTAGGGTTTTGGCCTAGAAGCCAAATGGATAGTTAATTTCACTTTACACATGAGGTGAATGTTATAACATATTATGGAATGTTTTTTGGATAAATTTTGAAGTTTTAAATCTTATGGATTTAAAAGGAGACAAATTAGATGGCCTAGAACACAAAGGTTGTAGGCAGGCCTATTAGGCATGGTGAGGCTTTAAGGCCAAAGAGGAGGTCATTTTCAATTTTATCCATAATAAATAATTAAAATGTATTGAGACATGTTTTTATGGTATTTTAAAACATTTAAAATATTTTATAATGTATATAAATCATAAGGAAGTTATTTTTGGGCTCAAGACCAACATTAAGCCTATGTAAAGCAAATGAAGAGCTCAATAGGCTAGTTTGAAGTGCTCATATCTTCTTGGAGGATTTTCATGGAGGAGAAAGGATTTTTGGGAAGTTAATATGGGTCCTCAAAATCATATTAGTGGATTTTTTTTGAAACTCCAATGTCAAAACTTTATGAACAAACCTTAAGAATAACTACCTAAAACCATTGCAAACCCTCAATCAAGACCTAATGGAGAAAATGAGGATGGAAAGCTGATAAAATGGAATAGTTTGTTCATAATAGTGATTTTAAATTTTATAGGACTATCTCAGGATCCTCACCACCCTTTTGAGATATACATAATTGTATGAACATGGTGTAAAACAAAGTTTTTTTTAACTATTTTGTGCATTGTGTAGGTTATAGGAGATGAAAAAACTTTAGGAGGAATATTGATAATTTTTATAACTATACATGTTAATTTAATTAATAATAACAAATCCTAAGTTCCTCAATAGGAGATATCATCTCAACCAGTCAAAATTGGCATAGTGACCAAGCTAGTGAGAAGGGTGGAAAACATAAAGTGAGCTAATTTTAAGATGTTACTAATGCCTCTAAGGCCATGAAGGGTAATGAAAGGTTTAATCAAATTACTCCCATGGATTTTCATGGAAAAAAAATTCCTTTTTCAAGGCCAAGTGTGAAGGGTGCATTAAGGAATTTTTTTTGGACTATAGATGATGATGGCTCATTACTAGATGATTCAAGACAACTAGGCCTACAACCAATGCATGGAGAGGTATGTATAAAATCATTCCCATTTATTACAATAATAATACCTATATTTAATTATTTTTTTGATTTTAAAATAGGTATAAATCATGAAGGTAGTTTTCTAAGCCAGAATGAGGAATTTCATGCCACTTTGCAAAAGTTTCATGCCTTGTATGGACACTTGTACTTCTTTTCCTTGCATGGTTCATCCCACATCCTCTTCTCATGCATAATTAATTGATTTTATTAAATTTACATGTGTAATTATGACACTTACACTCTCTCTCTCTCTCTCTCTCTCTCTCTCTCTCTCTCTCTCAATTTATAGAATAAATAACCATTTTGGCCATTGTAAATTATGTTCCACTTGAGTATAGTGAATCCCTATTCATTTGTATACCATTTTATCAATAATACTAATGATTTTTACCTCTTCATGATTGTTCATAGTGTGTTATACTTGAATATTGGATCTTACTTAGTGAAGATTATGGATTATTTAGCATATTGTCTCACTATTTCATCATATTTGTAGTTTGAAATCTTTTTCTTGAAGGGCATGTGAAGTGTTATAGGAAGTGTCAAGGTTGAGTGAGTTATTATATTAAATAGTGCCATTCAAGGCCTATTGTCTAGGCCTCTTATCCTAAGCATTCATCAATAACCTCATAATGTAATATTGATGTGAGAAGATGTAGATTAAAAAAATGTATGTTTGGTTAGTCTCTTGGTTTCATGTGTAACATGCAGTTGGTTAGAAGTCACAAATCTATTTGGTGTATCACCTCCCTTAGGATAGTTTGATTTTAGTTTTATCTCTCCCTTTCCCCCAAAAAAAAATTTAGGTGTAGTTTTGATCTAAAGTGGTACATTAAGGGAGCTAGCCCTCTCTAGAGACTCACCTCATCCTTAGGATACCCATAAGCATAGAGGTGGTTTAATTGTACCACTTGTATGAGGAGAGATAAGAAATATCCTTAAAGGGTGAAAATCCAAGTGATAATATTTTTTGGCATGTCTGATGGGACTCTTGGTCTAAGAGGTTGAAATATTTTTGTTGTTGTATTTCAACACATAAACCTTTGGAGGCATCTATCCAAGCATCAATGACAACTCCAAAGATATATTAGCTGGTTAAGTAGTGCATGTTTACTTTTTAAGATTATTGGTAATATGTTTTTTTGTGTTCTTGATTCACAATGAGGTTTCATGGCTAATTTTAGTGTTGAGTTTTGTTTTACACAAGTTGGTGAGGTATTTCCATCTCATGGCATTTCCTATCAGCCTTAGTGTGATTCTTACCAATATTGTAATGACCATTTCCAACCCCATTATGATCCTTATCATCACTATAACTAGCCTTGTCATTATTTGTATCGATATTATATCTAGCCTCCTTAATATCTTGCTTTCCCTAGTCAACCTAGATACCTCTCAACTCAATCCATTTCAAACTTCAAACAAACTCTTTTGGGGTATGATAAGTATATGTTAGAGCTTAACACACTAATGGGACATGGTCAGGATGTTACTAGTTAATTCTTTCTTCAGGTGAGATATGAATTAGAGATGGTCAAAAGAGAATGGGGACCTATTGAAAGATCTAATTGGCAAAGGCTTACAAGTAAGATGATAGATGTGAGTAGTGGCCTAGTTTCATCCTTGGAAGTAGGCTAAAATTTCATGAAAGGAAACCTCATCAAACCTATCAGAATTCATATCCACTTCCTCAACAATGTTATCAGTCCTATATGATTCCTACTCCTGAACCCAATCAAGATTATCAAAGCCATCCTTTTCTCAATCAGTTAGAGGAGAGAGTTGAAAAGAGAAACCTTGTTTTTGAATCTACTCTTTATAAGTAGGTCAAGTTGGCCAATGTTCATAAGTAGAATTACATGTCATCAAAAAAATAAGTGTAATAGAATCCCTAATTTCCCTCTCCAATTACATCCCCACCTTAATAAGTGATCTCTAGATATGAGATTCCAAGTTAGAGATAATGTGGAGAATCCAAGCCCAAAGAGATTCCAAGTTTTTTGAATACTTCATCCACTCCTAAAAGTGAATCACTACCTAAAAATGAGACTCTTAATCCTATAATTATAATATGGAATAATATAATGGAGTCATGGGGAAAGAAGGAGGATAAAATAATTGATAAGGAGTGGGAAGTTGAGAAAGAACTTGATCCTATGCAAGCCCTTCCCACCCTTCCTGAAGAGACCTATTTCTCTCCATGTCAACCCTGTTTTACCCCTCATACTCATGAATATTCCTACGAAATTTAATAAATAATTTTCCAAGAGAATCTAGCCAAGTAAATTTAAGAGTTAGAGTCAAGGATGAAAGTGCTAAATCAAGGTGTGATGGAAGGTTTAGACCTAAAAGAAGATCCTATGCCCAAACACACCCCATCCACACTTATTCAAGAGAATGATCAATCCAAATAAGATGTAAATTAAGTTATTTAAAAATGAAAGTACGAAATCCAAGCCATTATATCCCAAGGTATACATCCCCTTCCTCAAGAGCTTCCGAAAGAATCCCTCACACTTCACTCTCAATCTGATATTGAGTTTTATGTGCTACCTCCACCAAATAGTTCATCTTGTCCTCACTAAATCACACTTTTCCTTGATGTAAATATGGTATAAGAACCTGAAGATGAGTATATGGGTGATAAAATTTTAGAACTCTTGATTGAAGAAGACATGACTCCTTGGTAGCCTTATTGGGATAGATCACGTGATTTCAAGATGCCTAGTCTTGGCATCACCAAGAAGGAGGAGGAGATGGAAGATATTTAATCCCTTGAATAAGATTAAAAATTTGATAAAAATGTTGTAAATTATAACCTCTATCATGAATATAAATGTGATATTGAGGATGGATACAAATTTTAAGTCATTCCCAAAGAGGTGGTAGTCCTAAAAGAATCTTGTAAGACCAAGGTGAAAGTTTTTATTCTTATATATGATCCAATAAATCAAAATAATATTAAATAACCCTTAGATGCATTGGATATTTAATAACACCATCTTGATGATCTCATACATCAAGAAGGTAAGATTGAAAAGGACAAAGATGATTGACAACTACAAATGGAGTTCTTTCAAGAGCTTGAAGATTTTTGGCAAGTTGAGGATAAAGTACATGACAAGGTTAATAAAGAGTATTACATGGAGGATAATGACCAAGATTGGTTAGAGTATACAAATATCCTTGAAGAGATAGAACAACTTGCAGTGAAGAAGAAATCCAATCTTATTGAGAACACTATGGAAATCAAGAAGGGATGCCTTGTTCAACCACCATTAGAGGTTGTAATTGAAAATAAATATGATAAGGTTGAGGATATTTGGATGAAATAAGAAATAATTTCCATAGCTAATCTATTTTGAGATACTTGGTTCTTAATAAACATCATTTCAATGAAGTTGGCAAATACCTTGAAGAAGATGGAGGCATCAATGCTAAAGATAAAAGGACTATATGTCTCATTTATTAATTCATGTCATGAAGTAAGAAGGGTTTCAAACTTCCCCTTTTATCCAAGGATTTTTCATCTCAGGTTATTTAGTGTTTGATTTTAGTTTTTTTTGTTTAGTGTGTGTGTTCTATAAGTTCTCATGAAGCACATGTGTGTTTGCTTTTGCTTTGCATGTGTCTTTTGATTTGTGCGGTTGAGGTAGTCATTGGTCTTATCTTGATCAAATCTTATTTTCAAATTCCTCTTATCATGTATCAAACTTTAGATGACTCCCTAGGCCTAAAGGATTGATAAGGCTACTGGTCTAGTTAGTATAGTAGGCATACTACCCATATGAGTCACCAATTTATTGACCAAATTTAACTTTGGAGGTCGAATTGGGGCCCCTATAGGTAAAAAATGGATTTTTATATTTTTTATGGGGTCTAATATATTTTCGTGTGATTTATTATATGTTATTTGATGTCATTTAATGCCATCCTAGCCTTCATCTTAGTCATATTATTCAATTTGTCATTTTAAGTCATTTAGAAGGCTTTTAGGGGTCATAAATACAAGTGACATGGTTCCCAAGGTGTATAGATGTCATATTTTACTTAAAAGTATATAATAGGTCAGATTACCTATCAATAATATTAGTTAAATCAAAATATTACAAGTTATCTAATTGAAATTTAAGAAACTAATTGAAAAAGGTGAGTTTGGCACTTGTACAATCCATGGGGAAGTGTTCAACATGGGGTAAAGTCATAGAATTCCTATTAATATTCATAAAAATCATCTAAATGAATTACATGTTTTTAAAGTTCCATTTTTGATCCAAAACCATTCTTCTCCTTCTTTGCCTTTTTAGACATATAGAAGTGACTAAGAGGTTTATGCTTAGTATGGATAGCTGAAAAGGTTTGAAGACAAATGATTTTAGGAGGTGGTAGTAAACTTAGAGACCTTCATTTATATTATAGTATTTTAATAATGGTGGTTTGTTCTTTATGAAATTTCCTCATGAATTTGACTATGTTTTTATATTTATTATTTCATGCATCCTATAGGTTTCACTCCATTTTGGGAAAGCCCATATGAACCAACTGGTGATGTTGAATTAAAAGGATGTTAGATAAATTATCAAATTCTATCCATTATTATTTTCATGTCTAATGTTTTTTTTATGGGAATATTTTTCTCATGTGGCAAGAAGGTATCGCCATGTGCAGTCTTAATCAATTTTCCACTTGTAGAAGGTTGAACTCCATACAGGGGCTTTTATGTGAATAAGATATGGTGTATTTCCATGTCTAAATGTCATATTGATCACCTCCCTATTATAAATTTAAATTTCACCCCTTGAGGAGATGACAAGTCTCTCCTCATTCAAGTGGCATAATGGAACCACCTTAGGGTTGTGGGTGACCCAAGTTTGAGGTGGATCTCTAGATTAGGATTAGTTCCCTTGATGTACCACTATAGATCAAACCTACTAAAATTTTTTGGGGAATGAAAAGGGATAAAGAAAACTAAAAAAAATATAATCTAGGGGAGGTGATACACCCAATATATGGTCTACTCACACCACTTTTAGTGCACTTGGAGCCAAATTAAAACCTACACATACACTTCATCCAAATGAACACTCCTCTTCTACATCAATGTTTCAAGCATGGGGTCTTGAAGAAAGCCTAGGTTAGGAGGAGTTAGAAAATAGGCATTCTAGAAACACTAATGAATAAGATACTCACTATACCTACAATACACATTAGACACTTTTTATTGACCTACAAAAGAGAGCTTTCAAACTACACAAGGCATTAGGAAGGATAACATGTCAAGGTAATGAAAATACACTTGTACAAGACCAAAAACCATAACATTCACTTAATGAGATCATGAATGAGGTAAACAAACATTATTTATTAGTTCAACATTATTTATTAGTTCAAGGCAAAAATTGAGTAGGGATTCAACATAGTCAAGTGGATACATGTCTATAATAGCCAAAAAATATAGAATATAAAGCAAATATGAGAGAAGAGAGAGAAGGGGAAACTCAAGAGTCACTAAGACACTTTTCAAGAAAGGAGAATGAGTTAAAATAACATGTAATTAATAATTACATAGGTCCTATAAGGAAAATATGGAAAAATGTCTCTCAAATCATCAAACATCCATATGTGGTGTATATGTTCTTTTGCTTGCACATGAAATTACCCTCATGATTTTCCTTCACAAAACTAACTCATCACTAAGTAGGGTCAATAATAATGGTTGATAAAAGGAGGGGTTAATAACAATCCCTTATATGCATTGGAATGGTACCTAGTTATCCACATTCTTCTATCCATGAGAAATCATCTCCAACAATTACAAATGACTCATTCTCATGCACCTTTCACACTTGGCATTCAAAATCCTTCCAATTATACAATATTATCCATGTAAAAGTAGTAATAACCCTTTTAAAGATTTCCCAAGTCATCAAGTTCATGAATCAAGCCTTAAAAGGCTTCCCAATTGGAGTTTTTACCATTTTCACTAAGTGTTCAGTATCTACCCACTAGATTGGTTGAGATGAAGAAGATAGCAAAAACACTTAGGATACTAGATAGATAAATATATATGCATGGGGACTTGGTAAAAGTCCTAATATTTATCATAAATTTGGTTACATCCTTTGAAGCTTTTCCATACCTAAAAATAGACAAATTTATCAAGAAAATCCCTACTATACACCATCCATATAGGTAGGGTACACCTAGATCATATTTAATAGGTACCTAAAGATTCCTTTAAAACTACAAATCATATCCCTAGAGTTTACTCCCCATTTGGATACTCCATTTGTCTCATCTTTCCAATTGTGTCCAAGTTGGGGTCTGTGAGGGTTTTAGAGAGGTTTTAGGTCTTATCCTTTGTTCATGAATATACCACATTGAAGTATTGAAATAATGCCACCAATGGATTCTTAGGGACCATACCTAACACCTCTCAACACCTTGAGGTTACATCAAAATATTCATGGAAGTTCCAAGCATTCTAAGTTACCCATTCGTGTCTTATTTTGTACATTCTACAGGGTCTGAGTATCTTTAAGACCACAAATGGATTATTGATAGATTAATATGAAAAATTATGGTTCAAAAACCTCTTTAAACATATTATTAACATATTTCAACAAGTTTTAGTGGTCATCTGGCCCTAAAAGTGATAGGACTCCTCTCTAGGTACTAGGCCTAGATTAGGCCTACTAGGCCTAGTTGCAAACTTTGTAGTTTAAACCTCCTTATTGACCTTCCATACCTTTGAGATGGATTAGAAACATAATTTTCACACCCATTAATTTTATCAAAATCATTTTAATTCCTTATAAAGGTTTAAATTGGAAGTGACCTCTCATTTAGGATTAGGCTTGTACCTTGTCTAACTACCTTACCTAAAAACCTTATTACATGGAATACTTTGTTTGAAATCATAGATTATATCTTGGATTTAAATGTTTTAATAGGCATTTTACAACTTTTAAAATCATATTTGATGGTATTTTCTTGTTTTGGTCCACCATTTCATCTCTTTTCCTCAAAACCACCAATTTATGTAAGGGAAAAGTGTTCTACCTTTGAGATAGAATAGAGGCATGTTGTCCTATTTTAACATCAAATTTATTTATTTTAGGGGATTATAAAACTCCAAATTATTATCTATACCAATTTTTATCACATAAACCCAAGTATAGAACCTCTTACTTCCTCAATTTCTCAAATAGACCTTGCCAATTAGTTCTATTTACAGGGTTTTGTAAGACTAACTATGTTTTCATCCATTTAAGGATTTTATATGCCCCATATTTATTTTGGGAAGTATTTTTAGGTTTTTATAAACACATATAGTGTATAAAATATCCATATAACACCTTTACCTCTCAAATAGCCTTCATGCTCTTGGTTTTCCAATGTTGGGTTCATAAAACTGTGACTGTATGCTACGTGATAGACCCCTGTAGGTGGTTATTTAGCATGGTTAGACCTGAAGTTTAATGTAATTAACCTCACAAATCTCATAAAGGTAAATTTTTTCTTAATTTTTAATCCTTTTTTTCATTATCTTTCATTTCTTATACTCTAAACACTTCCTTCCAAACTAGGACTTACCCTAAAAATGACTGTGTTTTCCTATTTGGACCCTTCTGTAGACTTTTTTTACTCCTTTATAAGAGTAATATTGGATAATTAACATACAATTAAGTTATAATTCTATTTATTCATCATTAAAACCTCCCATTTGGTTCTCACATACAATTTTTTCCATAACTTGGTACCTAATGTCTTATGACTGAGATGACTTCGTATATTCTTACCTATAGGTGGAGGTAGCTCCATGAGATATTGTTTATGGTGTGTATGAATTATATCCAGATATAATAATGTTAAAATATATTAATTTGACTTATTTCACACATTTAATACCCTTTAAATACCATCAAGACATCAAAATCTCACTATCTATCTATAGGTATGCCCTTTGGGTAACCTATATAGAATAAGGGTATGTTTGAGGACATGCCTTGGGATTATTGCATTTGATAAATAGCTTGTTGGAATCTCTATCTTGTAGATGTTCTTGATTAAATTTAGTGTGTTTAGAGGCCACGTTGAGACCCTAATATCCATTCTATCCTTATCATATGACTTTATAAATATTAAATATAATTTTATATGATATAAGATACTAAATTAATGAACTAAGGTTTCTCAACTCTCAAATCCTCACCTTTAATTGTATTTCATAAAAGTTCATGGTGCACTGTTTTGCCATTTTGGGGAAATTGATCTTAAACAAAGTCTTGAATTTGAGAAGGAATATTCACCTTGTTTTGGTCATCTTATAACCTAAAATTAATACTATTATCCCTTCCAAAATATGAGGTTTCTTAGGATAAGCTTCATTACTTTCCAAGTGCTTTAGAATAACTCTTTGACCCCTATTGAATCAGTTGTAGGTAGATATTTGACACACCAACAGTGAATTGAACATGAAAAATAAGATAATATATATTAATATGGACCTTATATCATTCCCTAACATATTTTAATACATATTTTTCAGTTATAATCAATTTGGGATACCCTTTTACCTCTTAATATGTCACCATGATGTCATCAGGGGCCTATAGGTGATTGTTTTGACTATGTTATGCAGGTAGAGGCATGGAAAGGGAAAGACTTTTAAAACAATAAAAGGAATTATTAATACTCAAATATGTGACCATTATCAAATAACATCTTTTAATAACATCAAAACATCTTTTCTCACTCCTGAAGACACTTGTGACAATTGTAGGTGTGAAAGAACTAGTTTGGAAGTACAAACAAGCCTATAAGAGGCTTATTGAATTATTGAGACCTCTAAAACCAAGAGAACCATGGAAAACCTATGGAGAGGCCATAATAAACTATTTAAAACAACCAAACTATCAAAACTAACAAAATATTTTGAAACTAGATAAAAAAGGAGCCCCTCATGGATGAATAAGCATAAAACATTACCTAGCTTCTTAGAAATGGTTCATAAAGGAAGAGCCATGAATCTCAAACTTATTTCCTTAAATTTTAAGTATAATAAGGCCCCTCTCAACCCCCAATATCACTCCTCCCAACTCCACCTATATGGATTGTACTATGCATCCAAAGTTGAATCTCCTTGGCTTACAAAAGGCAAGAAAAAAGAAATAAAATTAAAATTCAATTTTATGAACTTTTATCTATAAAAAAAATCATGTTAAATAACTCAAGGAGATGAGGAGAAACTATTCCCATGTTTTAAGCTAAAGTTGGTCTTCTTAAGTTTGTACAAGTGCCATTAAAGGGATAATTTTGAGGAGTTTTCCCTATTATCATGCATGAAACTACTTCTTGACTACCATATGACTACTTAATGACATACTCTAACCTCATCCACGTTATAATAAAACTTGGTGACAAATAAACTTCCTTGAAAAGTCTGTACAAGTCATTTAATAAGCCAAAAATATGACTAAAAGGCATTTTTTGCATATAAAACATAGCAAAGGACAAGTTTATGACTTAAAAACACTTTAAAAAACTTAAATGATAATATTAGGACATTTTTAAAATAATTTTATCCTTTGAACATGTTTGACCAAAGTTTACTAGAGTTCACTTTGGTTGACAAGATAAGTACAAGAAAGATAGGCCTAAACCAAGGTTAGAGCAGGGATATTAAGGTATTTAGACACACATGAGACCCTTTTAGACATATGAGAGCTTGTGAAAAGTTTAAATATATAGGGTTTGACCAAATTTGACTAAAATTCAAATTTTTTTAACACTCCCTTCATGATTAGTTTTAGAACATCATGTTGTGGGTAGCATATAGTCTTGCCATCCATCACAGTCAACTCATACTGAATTTCACTTGTAGTCACATGTTTAGAGCTTGTCTAACTTGTTCATGGAATGGTAATTAGGGTGTTTTGGCTGTCTAAATTGTAAAGAGTTGAGGAGTGTTCTTTTGGTTGTTAATAAAGATACAAGACTAGTTATAAGCTCATTCCCTATACCAACTAGTCACTAGTTATACCTTTTTGTTCTATTCCATATGTCTGCAAGTGGTTTTCATGTTAAAGGGGATGTTTTATAATGAGTCTTAATATATCCTTGATGTAAATTATGAATTTGAAGGTTTGAAATTGAGTTTGGGTTGTTCTTGAAACCATTCATCCACCTTTGTTGCTCTATTCTACACTCACTGCTTGCATACAACTCATATTCACCTGCAAGAGCCTTCATTGATGATGCCATGCTATAATTAGAGCCTTTGTAGCGGTTTCAATCTCTTAGAGGCGTGAAGAATTAATTTGATTTTTTGATATGTGTATACAACTCACAATAGGTCTAAATAAATTCATATTGTCTATATTCTACCCACTACCTATATACACTAAAAATATATACCTACAAGTGGCTTAATAGGGAGTTAAAGATCCTTTTGAAGTGATTAGATCATGACAAGGAACTTATAGAAGACCTATATAAGACCTAGTGTAATTAAGGCTCATAAAATACAATTTTTAGGGGTTGGATAGAAAAATAGGTATGGATCACCCTCAAACACAAATTGACTATGTTTAAGACTATTTGCCCTAAAAATGCAAAACAAAGATCCTTAGTGTTTTGTTGGTATCTCATAGTAGGGTTGTGAAGACATTTTATGCATTTTGATAACCATGGATTGTAGTCTCTTAAAAAAAATTAAAGGGTATAATATTGGTAGAGGGTGATGTTTTGAGGGCTCAAAGTTGTCTAAAAATACACTAAAAACCTACATTCCGTTATATAGATTTTGAGCTGTAAAAGAAGAACCTTATATCTAAACCTGCCAAGTTGAAACATGTTCAAACAATGGATTATCATGATAGGGTGAAGATAAAATTTGACTATAGGTATGTGACAATATATGATTTATGAGCAAGTTGGTTATTCCCACACACACCTACAGGCTTCTTTGCATCACAAATATGCACCTACAACCACTATGGATGATTGTGAAAGAAGTGAGCTGAGAAAGGGTGATTCAATGGATGGTTTAGGATTGGTAGGGTGAGTAAAATGTTCAAATAAATATAAAATGGTATTAATTGATTAAAAATATTCCTCTAAGAACTATAATCAAGACCTAAACACACATGATCACCTATAGGTGCAACATTTTGGAGAAAAACATAGTCATGATAGAACTCAGTCTTGAGAAGTTTAAAGTGATGGAGACTGGCTGGGCAAGGTAAACAAGTGAATCCAAAAAGTATAAAATAATATGAGGAGAGTATAAATAGAGTTTCTAAATTGTCTTGAAGGTCAAATCATGTAGGATGTCTATAGTAGTGGTGTCAAAATAACATGACATAATCAGGGTTTTGTATTTACAGTCTTGAAAAGTCAAGTATGGAAAGGAGTGTATGAAGAGTTGATGTTAAGGTCAAGATCAAGACATTTTAATTATGAACATAATAGTTTTATTTTATTTTTTTAATTTTAGTCAAATTGGGTCAACACAAACATATTTAAACTTTTCCAAAGGTTCCTATATGTCTAAAAAGGTCTCATGTGTGTCTAAACACCTCACTCATCCCTGCTCTAGCCTTGGTTTAAGCCTATCCTCCTTGTAATTGTCTAGTCAACCAAATTCAAATATATTAAAACATATTTAAACATGTTAAAAGTTTAAAATTATCTTATATGGTCATTTATATGTTTTAAGGTGTTATTAAGTCATGATTTTATCCTTTACCATGTCTCATATGCAAAAAATGCCTTTAGTCACTTTTTTGGGTTCATTAAATGACTTGTATGGACTTATTAAGTGACAAATTTATCACCAAGTTTGATTTGAATGTGTAATAGGTCATAAAATATCAGGAATAAGTCATAGGTAGTTAGGAAGCAATTTCATGAATGAAAATAGGGAGTTTTCCTTGAAAATAGGCCATTAATGGCACTTATACGGACTTGGTGAGCTCACCTTTAGGTAAAAACGTGATTAAAGTGTCTCTTAAACTCCATAAGGTTTTTAAAACACTATTTTTTAATATAAAATCTCATAAAGTTCTTTTTTTACTTATGTTCCTCCTTTTTTACCTTCACAAGTAAAGAAGGGTCAATTTGGAATGCTTGGTGCATGTCGTAAAAGTGGAGTTTGGATGAGTTATCTTGGGGGTTGAAATAGGTATAAGTTGGATTAAAATCCATGGAAATATTTTTAAATTTCATGTCTCCTCATTTATGAACCATCACTAAGAGGCTAGGCAGCTTTTTATGCTCATTCATTCACAAGGGGTCCTATTTGAGCTAGTTTTTGAATAGTTTGATTTGGTTTGATTAATTTTTAGGTTGTTTAAAGTGTTTATCATGGAATATACACAATTTTTCCATTGTTATCTTAGTTTTATAGGTCTCAAAAATTCAATAAGCCTCTTTTATGCTTATTAGTACTTGTAGATTGGTTTCCCCCTTCATGATGAATCTCATTATTGAAATAAGGTTATTGAAGCTTATTTTAGAGTGTTTTTAGTGTTTATAATGGATTTAAAAGGTTTATATACAGTTTTATTTATTTTATGCCTTTTATCAATATACATATGGCTTCAATTCTTCCTTACTACCCACACCCGCAAGTAGTCACCTATAGTTGTCTCAGATAGGAGTTTATAGGAGTGTGTACAAAAGGGTTAAACAATGTCATGATCCCATTTTTGTTTCCATCACAATAAATTATTTATAAGATCATAATATTTATTATACTGGTAAGATGGGAGTATGGAACTGACTTCACAGCCAATCTAAGTTTTGTGAACTTTTTCATTGAATTGATAGAACAAAGAGCTCTACCCCTTTTAGGTATTTGAAATAAAAGAGAACATGAATTTTTGTTGAGGATAAAGAGATTAGATTTCTAGCCTTGTCATGGGAGATAAAATTTCAAAAAATATGAAGATGGAAAACTAGTATAACATCATGTTTGAAGACCTAAAAAACATGATTTAACACACTAAAAAACTTCAGTAGTGTCTACAAACATAAAGAGTAAATGGCCTTTTGATATCTTAAGGAATAATATTGAACATAAATCCAAGAATGGAATGACTAAAATATTATGAGGATTCAAAATTAACATTAAATCAATAATAAAGTGTTTAAGTGGATCTTTTTTTCATTCCATGATTATCTATAGTTTGTACAGGAGCATGAAACAACCACCTATAGGTAGAATAGTTGTAAAGTGTCTCAGTCATTCAAGATAGACTCCTTTAATGAATATTAAAGTGATTGAGAAGGGATAAGAGAGGTTAACATAATATAATTCATTTCATTGTGACATTATATAACTTTATAAGAGTTCATAAGGCCCTTAACATACCTAACACAAAGCCTAATAGTGACCTATAGCCTAAGAGAAAGGGTCCCAGTCAAGAGTAAAAGCCATATTTTGAGCCCAAATTGAGCATATAGGTGAATTAAATCTGATATACAAATTTTTAACCTCACGTAGGTTTAAAAAAACTTAATGAACATCATGAACAAGTTATAAGCAACCCATCTTGACCTATAGGCTGAGCTCAACAAGCATGTCTCAGTCAAGTAAGCAATGAGCTAACTTGGTGTGTAGTTGTGGTTGCAGAGCACTTAGGCTGATTAAAAAAGGAGATGGAGATAGTGTGACTTAAAATGGTTTTAATGGAATATTTTAACATCATAAATAGCAAAATTTTAATCTAAAATAACCTATAGGTAGAGTCCCTAAAGTGAGAAACACAGTCTATGCTTAACACAGTTAGGTAGAACCATCATCTTGTGAATTTAAGAGAATGCAAGAGAATAAAAGGGTTAAGGGGTTAAAATATCTAATGAATCAGTTATTTAATGAATATTTTATCACCTATAGACCACCCCAAAATTGTTATTTAACATGGAAAGGGCTCCAACGTTTATGCATATGGTCTACTCTCAAAGCACCCCTGCACGGTCTATATTGTAAAGGTCCTATCTTGAAGATGAAAATAGGTAGAGGTATTATTCCTGGAGTTATAATATAAATTTTGGTATGGATCATACTCAAAAATTTATAACCCCATCGAATACTTGTTTTTGATAAGAAGATAGGGGAACATGCCTTTGCTCTATCTCAGAGGTAGGGCACTTTTACCTCGCATGAACCCTGCAAGTTTTGGATTTGAAGATGGAGGATGAGCCAAAATGTGTAGAGACCATTCAAGAAGTTTTAATAATCTGAAATACATCTACAAAAACATAACCTTTTATATAAGAAGGAAACAAATTAGGATGGTATAGGCAATAAGGATTGTAGGAAGACCTAGTGAACAAGGTACAAGCCTAACCCCAAATGAGAGGTCACTTCTAATTTCAAACTTTGGAAAGCATTCTAATGCTTTGGAG
Source organism: Torreya grandis (assembly GCA_037957365.1). NCBI lineage: Eukaryota > Viridiplantae > Streptophyta > Pinopsida > Cupressales > Taxaceae > Torreya > Torreya grandis. The sequence goes on from JARHVA010007642.1 coordinate 548,158, forward strand.
AAAATTCATGGAAGTTAAAATAATTTTTTTGATCCATATTATAGGTATGAAAGGCCAACAAAGAGGTTTGAACCACAATGTTGTAGGTGAGGCCTATTAGACTTAGTCTAGGCTTAGTACCTAGAAGTAGTCCATCATCATTTTCTAGGATAAAAGGACATTGAGACCATGTGAGACATGTTTATTATAGTATATAAGAGGTTATTGAGCCTTAAGTTTTCAAAAAATCCATCAGGAAGACATTCCTTGGTTTGAAATTCACATAGGCTTATGCAAACTACTAGAATGACTTGAATGGCCAACTTGAAGTGCTTAGAACTTCCATGAATATTTGCATGGAGACCCAAAGTGTTTAGAGGAATTATAGAGGGTCCCAAAGAATAATTTATTTGCATTATTTCAATATTTAAATGTGTATTCTCTTTGAATAAATGTTAAGACCTGAAACTACTAGAAACCCTCACAAAGCCTCTCCATGGACCTGATTGGGAAGATGAAGCAAATGAAGCATACAAATGGGGTAAAGTTAAGATTAAATTTACTTGAAGATATAGAGGACTCTCGAGGAACCTACCCCATGTGACTTAGGTTTACCCTACCTAGATGGATGAGGTACAACAAATCTTTCTTTGACATATCTATGTGTTTTTTAGGCGTGGAAAAGTTTCAAAGGATGAAATAACTTGAGAGATAGTATGATACTTGTTATAAGTATCAATGATAATTTATTGAGGTGTGTAATCTACTGTGTCTAATATCTTATTCATCTCAACTAGTCTAGTGGGTAGATAGTGAACACTTAGTGAAGATGGTGAAAAATCCAATTGAGAAACCTTTTGAGGCTTGATCTGGGAACCTAATGACTTGGAAACTTTTTATAGGTGTCATTCCTTTTTTTTCATAGATCATATTGTATAATTTGAAGGATTTTGAATTCCAAGTGTGAGAGGTGCATGAGAATGAGTCATTTGTAACTATTAGAGATGATTGCTCATGGATATAAGAATTTGGATGATTAGGGACCATTCCAATGCATGTATAATCTTAATGGTAACCCCTCCCCCTCATATAAATCATCATGCCTGACCCTACTCAGTGATGAGGTAGTTTTGTGAAGGCAAATCATGAGGGTAGTTTCAAGTACAAGCAAAAGAACATTTACGCCACATATGGAGAAGTTTGATGATTTGAGAGACATTTGTCCATATTTTCCTTGAAGGACCTATCTCATGCTTGATTGTATGAATATTATAACTCCTTATATTTTATTTAAAATTGTCTTAGTGACTCTTGAGCTTCACCTTCTCTCTCTTCTCTCATAATTGTTATAAATACTAGCCTTTTTGGCTGTTGTATAGATCTTTCCACCTAAGTATGGTGAATCCCTACTCAATTTTTACCTTAAACTAATAAATAATTTTTTTTTAACTCATTAATTTCATTTTATGGTTTTTGGTCTTGTACAGGTGTATGTTTCTTACCTTGACATGTTATCCTTCGTAGTGCCTTGTGTAGTTTGAAAGCTCTCTTTTACATGTCAACAAGAAGTGTCTAATGTGAATTATATGTATAGTGAGTATATTATTAATTAGTGTTTATATAATACATGTTTTCTAAGTCCTCTAATCATTATCTCTCTATAATACCCCATGATTGAAACATTGATGTAGAAGAGATGTGTTCAACTGGATGAACTGTATGTATATGATTCTCTTTAGTTCCAAGTGCATTGTAAGTGGTGTGACTAGACCATTTATTTAGTATATCACATCTTATAGATTAGATTTTTTTAAATTTTTACTTATCCCTTTTCATTCCCCAAAATTTATTAGTAGGTTTAATCTTTAGTGGCACATCAAGGGAAGTAGCCCTAATCTAGAGATCTACCTCAAACTTGGGTCACCCACAGCCCTGAGGTGGTTCCATTGTGCCTCTTGAATGAGGAGAGACTTTTCATCTCCTCAAGGGGTAAAATTTCAAGTGATAATAATATTATTTTAGTTATTCTTCTCCATTTTTTCCCCCAAAATTTATTATTAGGTTTGATATATAGTGATAGATCAAGGGAACTAACCCTAATCTAGAGATCCACCTAAAATTTGGGTCACCCACAACCCTATGGTGGTTCCATTGTGCCACTTTAATGAGGAAAGACTTGTCATCTAGTAAATGGGTGAAATTTAAAGTGATAATAATTATTATAGAACTCCCAAGGTAGACACAAAGCAAATAAAGAACTCTAAACATACAGTTCACAACCCATAGCATGAAACACTGCATACACTCCTTTTGATTAGGAATCTGTCTTAAAAATTGAAGCTTTTAGAGGGTGAAATGACCTAAATAGGGGCCAATTTTTTGTGTATAGGGTATATAGGACTTTAATAATCTCTTAATATATTCACCATTATCTAAGGAAATAGGGGAGTGCCCTATGTTTTATCTCAGATAGAAGGTGCTTCTTTTATGTGCAAATTGGCAAGGTTGGAAGAAAGGAAATGATAAGGTGAGACAATAGTTGAGTGTAAAATTAAATAAGGTTTAAGGAGCTGAAATACATATAAAAAAACATGTATATAATCTTAAATAATGATGAAACCTAATAAGTATGCCAAACCTATAAAGATTGCAGTCAAGCTTAAGGGCAGGGTTTTGGCGTAGAAGCCAAATGGATAGTCACTTTTACTTTCTACATGAGGTGAACATTATAAATTATCAAGGAATTTTTTTGGGATCATTATGGAAGTTTTAAATCTTATGGAATACAAAAGAGACAAATCAGATGGCCTATAACACAAAGGTTACAAGCAGGCCTATTGGGTATGGTGAGGCTTTGAGGCCAAAGAGGAGGTCATTTTCAATTTAAGCCCTATGAAATCATTTGAATCAATTAGGAAAGGATTTTAGGTTCTTTCAGACATGTAAAATATTTTGGAATGCATAGTAATCACAAAGAAGTTATTTTTGGGCTCAAGGCCAACATTAGGCCTGTACAAAGTAAAGGAAGAGCTCGATAAGCTAGTTTGAAGTGCTCATATATTATTGGAGGATTTTCATGGAGAAAAATTAAATATAGAGAAGTTATTATGGGTCCTAAAAATCACATTAGTGCAATTTTTCTGTAACTCCAATGTCAGAACTTTATGAACAAACCTTAAGGACAAAAACTACCTAAAACCCTTGCAAACCCTTAGTCAAGTCCTAATGGAGAAAATGAGGATGGAAACCTGAAAAAATGGAATATTTTTCTCATAATAGTGACTATAACTTGTATAGGACTCTCTAAATATTCTCCCCACCCTTTTGAGTTGTATGGAATTATATGGACAAGGTGAAAAATAAGGTTTTTATGACTTTTTTATGCATTGTGTAGGTTCTAAGAGGTTCCAAGAGACGAAACCAAATTTAGGAGGAATATTCATAATTTTTATAACTACCCATATTAATTTCATGCCTCAAAACAAACCTTAATTTCCTTAATAGGATCTCTCATCTTAGCCAGTCAAAATTGGCATAGTGACCAAGCTATTAAGAAGGGTGGAAAACTTCAAGTGAGCTAATTTTAAGGTGTACCTAATGCATATAAGTACTTAAAAGGTATTTATAGATGTCATCCACTCCCTCATATATATTTACATTTAAAAATTATGCCTTTTTGGAGGCCAAGTGTGTAGGGTGCATGAAGGAAGAATTTTTTAGACTACAGATGATGATGGCTCATTCCTAGATGATTCTAGATGACCAAGCCTACAACCAATGCATGGAAAGGCATGTATAAAATAATTAACATTATTTACAATCATCATACCTATCCATAATAAAAAATTTTGTGTTTAAATAGGTCCAAATCATTAAGGTAGTTTTTTGATCCAGAATGTGAATTTTCATGCCACTTTATAAAAGTTTCATGCCTTGTATGGACACTTGTACTTTATAACCTTTCATGGTTCATCTAACATACTATTATCATGCACAAGCAAATAATTTTATTAACTTTATAAGTGTCCTTGTGACCCCTAGACTTCTCTCTATTCTCTCTCTCAAGTTTTATAAGAACTAGTCATTTTGGCCATTATAACTTATGCTCCACCTGAGTAGGTGAAGCCCTACTCATTTGCAGACCATTTGATAAATAATACTACTAATTTTAACCTCTTCATTAATATTCATAGATTTTTATACTTTAATGTTTGATATTCCTTGGTGAAGACTATGGATTCCTTAGCATGTCATCTCATTCTTTCATCCTATTTGAAGTTAGAAAGCTTCTTCTTACAGGGCATGTGAAGTTTTCTAGGAAATGTCAAGGTTGAGTGAGTTATTATATCCACTAGTTCTATTCAATGCCTCTTGTCTATTATTCCTAGCCTAATCATTCATCTATAAACTTATAATGTAAAATTGATTTGAGAAGATGTAGATTGGAGAAGTGTATGTTTGGTTAGTCTCTTAGTTTCATGTGTAACATGCAGTTGGTTGGAAGTCACAAATCTATTTGGTGTATCACCTTCCTTAGGATAGTTTTATTTAATTTTTCTCTCTCCCTTTTCCCCATCAAAGTAGAGGTGTATTTGTGATCCAAAGTGGTACATCAAGGGAGTTATCCCTATCTAGAGATTCACCTCATCATTAAGCTACCCACATGACTATAGGTGTTTCAATTGTGCAACTTGGATGAGGAGAGATAAGGCATCTCCTCAAAGGGTGAAAATCTAAGTGATAATATAACATAAGCACCTATGTAATAGGACCTAATTAAAGGAGAATTTTTCATGAGGAACCTGATATTGTAGGACTTGGAATGATAGTAGAAGGCTAGAGGAGTGCATGGAAAGTGGGAGAGGTTAAGGAGAAATTCACAAGGGTCACCCAAACCTCATTATTTAGAAGTTTTACACCAGATCATAAAGAGATAAACACATGGAAATAAGGATCCAAAAAAGTGAAAGAATATAAGGGGTATAGAGGCCTAGGTCCCTAGGAAAACTTAGTTGATTGAGTACCATGACTCTTAGTTTATTGCTAGTTTGTTGGATAATTAATCCTATCATTACTATTATAAACACTTGGGTAGGGATAAAAAAGTATAAATACCCCTATTTTAAGATGTTATAGGAAAGGATTATTGCCTAATTAATGCTTATGATTAATATATGAATTACAGGTATTATATAATGTCTTTTGTTCATGAAAAATGAATGTGTTATATTGAGTCTATCATAATGAGTAGAACTTACTATGGATTATAACTTATCTTCTCTATTTTTAAAGTAATAACTTTAACTATAAATGGTAGTAGTCTATGTAATCATGGTGGATAATCTTGTTAATCCTAAAACTAAGATATTTTACCTATTTTTTTATATAGTATCTATTTTATTATATAAAGTGAAGAATATGATTAAGTTAATAAAATTATATGACAAAATGTGTGGGAAATAATCTCTAGCTATGTACTTTGGGTGAGTGTGCAAGACTATAGTCTTTCATGAAAGAGCCAATGTGCTAGCTCGATGGGCTAGACTCCAGTACCAAAGATATAATAACAATAAAAGCCCCAATAATCATGTAGTTAAACATCAATGGCAAGCTCAAGGTCTAAAGGTTAGAGGATATTGAGGATGAACATGAAGGTGCCAAGTGTCATGATCAAGGTGGATTAAGTAGATCAGTAGTGTACATTTGATCAAGTATACCAAATATCTACAACATGTATTCAACCTTGCAATTGAGATCAATGGTGTGAATTAGGTCAAGAATTCAATGAGCCTAGATTGCACATGAGGTTTCCACATAGTGAAAGTGCATGAATTTGATGATGATTGATAATAAGGTCCACATGAGGTATGTGGAGCCACCAAGTGTCATATTTTTGAATGTCAATATAAAATTCAATATGAGGTTACCAAGTGGTATGATCTAGAAATTAAAATGTAGATAAAAAACCAACAATGAAGGTTAAAGCTAGGAGACTCTCAAGGAGATTGATAGAATAAATTTTATCTAATTCTAAGGGGGGCATAAGATGAGGACATGTGTCTGAGGAATCAGTGGTCATGTTTTAAAATGAAATAGGTAGCCTAAGGGAATGCCACATAGATAGACACATTATATCTAAGGATTTACCACCTAGGTAGGTAGATGTATAAATTCAAGATCAAAATATGATTTCGGTTACTAGAGTAGACCCTGTAGGATCATAAAATTCCATTTAAGCTTAGCTAAACCTCTTAATAATCTTTAGGAATAAGTTTTACATCTTCTTCATGATAAGAAAATCCTAGCCTATGGATCTTTATCAAATTATGAATATATGAAAACCAATAAGGGAATTGGTTTTCATCTATAGTGGACCTATGTTTAGGGTTGGGAGTAATGGAGAAATTATGACTATGAAAAAAATATCAGAAGGGACACCAGATGAATGAGTTTAAGTGGATTGTATAATAACATAAAGGACATATCAAGATGAAGCATGGTGTTACAATCCCATTAAGAAGATGTAGAGTTCAAAGGTTGGGAAAGATAGTGGAACATTCAATGAAATTACAAATGCCTTTAGAGAATGTTCTCTTTTGAATGGATCATGACTCATCATACTCATCATGGCTCTTGTCTCTTAGTATGTTTCTAAGATAATTAGAGGGATTGAAAACTAGTTGGGTCTTATGAAAGTTATTTTTTAGATGTATGATTAATGCTAATCAATCAAAGAGTGGTTGAGCCTCATTTATTAATTTATACTTTCTCACTTCCCTCTCTCTCTTCCCCTTTTTATATATATATCCCATTTATTCCCAAAGGAAAGGGAACCTTATTCTTTTGGCATGGCTAGGATATGTGAAGATTTTTACTGCAATACCTATTTGATCCAATAAAAGACTGAATTCCTCCATTCATAGGTTGAATCGAAGTGTGTTTCATGAATTCATTGATGTGGTTAAGTGAATGTCTAATTTTCTTTGCCTCTGTCTAAGTTTTCTCACCTTCATGAAGTATTTTTTATCTTTCATAAGTCATTATAAGTTCCATAAATAGTTTATTAATTAGTTTATAAGTGGAAAAATTCCATCCCATGAAATAGTGCTAGCTAGTTAGTGCCTTTTTTATGAAATACTTATGTGAAAGCTGATTAAAGAGTGAGTGAAGTGATATTTGTATGTTTGAAAGTGTCTGATAGTGTGTGTTATGTGAAGTTTTAAGTGTCCAAAACATTTGGTGCATCACCCTTTTTATCTCTCTTAGTAAACCATTACTCCCTCTCTATCCCTTTTCCAAGCATACACATTAGTCTAGGTGATCCATATAGAGGAAGCCATCCTTCTCTAGAGGTTCAAACCCACTAAAAGATACCCATAGCCTAGGTTTTCTCTCATTTTATGTATTATTTGGATGGATCATGAATAACCCCCTCCATGGGTGAAAATTAAGACCAAAAAATTTTATGGTATGTTTTGTGGAATCCATTCTCCTTGGCATAGCTAAATTTTTGAGCTAAAGAGATCTATTTGTAGTATAGGAAGACATACATCATCATCATCATCAAAAGCTAAAGATTCTTTAGATTGTAGAGTTCATAGCATCATTTAAGTAACACTCTCATGGCAAAGGTTACTTCAAGTTCAACTACTAAAGGTAATCCTCTTGAATTCATTGAGTTACTTTCTACTTCATATAAAATAGAAAGGTTTAGTAAGATAAAACCTTATTTTCAAAGGTAATATTCATCTCTTGGTCATCCTATTGTCATAAGTAGTACAATCCCCACTATCCAGATGGTAATCAGAAACCAAGTGTTTGTTCACTTCAATAGGGGTAGTCTACTGAATTTAGCCCATTTTGATGACATTACTATATATAATCTTAAGAGTATCCCATTATTCTCAAGAGAAGATCAAACAACTCCTATTGAACACATCTAATATGTTTCTAACCTTTGTTTAATTCATAATGTTGTTTAAGATAATGTAGCTATTAGATTACTTATTTATTCCTTCAAAGGAAAAACACTATAGTAGTATAGAAAACATCCACTTAATTCAATTTCTACTTGGGATGAATTAGGTACAACCTTAGTTAGACAATTTGAGGATAAATCTAATCACCTATCTTTAGTTGAACAACTAACTACCATAAAAAGAGCTCCTCATAAGTTCATGTCAAATTCTAAAATATGTGGACTTGGATATCTATATTAACTAGACCATCCATATAATATACCGTCTTATATTATTTTAAATCCCTCAACTATGATATTAGTGTGATGATATAGTCAATGGGTGGTATTACCTTATCAGGTGCTTATGAGGTTACAATAAGGGCAGAGAATAACTTGATACAAGTTGGTAAGTTCTCTTTAAGTCCCCCAATGCCTATATTCACAAAATTTAGGTCTATACCACCCCATAATATTACTCAAATTCCATATTTATCTCCTATTCCATCCCCTAAAGATAAAATTTCATCCCTTTTTAGTCAAGCTAGTGAGTTTAGAGATTTAAAAAGTTTATTACAATATTTTGGGAATGAAATAGTGTAGCTCAAGAGACAGTAATACCAGACCAATAAACCTTATCAACAAAAAAATAGGACCACCTATAAATACTTAAAAGATCAAAATCTTCCTTATCAAGGGTTAAGAGAAAATACACCACCCTATCAACCACAAGGAACCATAACTCAAGCTAAACCATATGAAACTCTTGAACCTAATGTACCTTCCATTTTAAAATTTATTGTTCCTACACCACTTCAAAATAACTTGATGTAGGATTTAGTTTGGAAACAATTTAATCTCAATGATACTGAAAACCAAGCCTCAGTATCACAACACATTACTATGCCACAAATGACACGAGAAGATTTTTATCTTCAAGGAAGTCAGTATAAAGAGACAAATTTGGCATCACAAGGAGAGACTCAAAAAATTCAAGGGTAGCCTAATGACAATAATTTTAATTATCAAATGGATGATCACGTTGTATTCAATTAGGGTGGTGAGATTTGCAATACAAGTTGTCAAGTTGTAGCTCTAACTAGAACTAAAAGAAGAGCCATTAATGAGGATCAAGATGTGATTAAGATTTAAATTACTCATAATTTTATCTAAAATAGTACCAAAGATCAAATTCCTGCCCTTATAACACATAAAAATTAGAATACAGAGGTTGGGAAAGTTCCTCAGATACCTCTACTTCATGAGAAACTAGTGGTTCAGAAAGTGCAGCCAAAGGTTAGTGGGGTATTAAATATAGTGGATACAATGAATAAGTATAGCATAAAAATTATAATTTGTTATTTATTCTATATTTTAGGTTAAAAATATATATTTTCATTCAATATCTTTCATCTCTTAGATTATGTCCAAAACTGGCTAAGAAAAAAGGTGAAATAAGGTGTTGTCCTAACTAACTCAAACCATCCAACTAAGAAAAGAGTATTTTAGGTACATAAGATAGTAAAAGTGGAAAAATTTGAGGTAAAATAAAATAAGAATCCTCATTTTTACCTCTCTTTGATATTTGGTGACACTTTGGTTCACAACTGTATGGTGGATAGTGGATCCAGTAGCACTGTTATGCCTAATTAAATTGAAGATAAGCTTGGTATTGTTTATGAATCAAATACTAAGGGAGTATTTAAACTAGAATTTCCAAAAAATATATTAGGTATCATAAAAAAATTTAAGATGACACTACATGTGTATCCCAATGTTATAATTCAACATGATGTAGTTATGGTGGACTTACCTCCCTACTTTTCTATGTGTTTATCAAGGGAATTCAACTCAAATATAGGAGGATACTTATCAATTGATTGTATATATTTGACATTCAAAACTAGGTATGGTACAAATTTAACAATACATTATGAACATATTGAACATTTTCATTTAGATCCATATATGCCAAGTGTTGAGAACACTAACTGTGTCATCTTGGATGAGGTGCTAAAAATTAATAGCATATAAATGAAATCACCTTTATATGGAGTTCTATATTTTTTCCTTGATGATTGGTCTTATAAATTACATTAAAATTATCCTTATAATCTAATTAAATAAGATGGACTCGGTGTTTATTACCTCCATGAGAATGATGTACCAATTCCAACCATGATGAAGGATGATGAGTCTAGTGATGGTCTATGGAAATTATACTTTAATGGATCAAGGAATAAGCATGGTACTGGGGTTATAATGATGTTTATTTATCCAAATAATTAAATTTATTCATATTCTATCAAGTTTTATTTTGGTTGTTCAAACAATGTTGTAGACTATGAGGTATTGGTTCATAGTATGCAGTGGGCTAAGAAGATGAAAATCAACACCTTACATGTTTTTGGTGATAGTGAACTTGTAATTAACCAAGTAATATGTATTAACATATGATTTTTTTTTGTTTATATCTTATAAGCACAGGGTGTGGGACTTACTTGAGGATTTTCAAGCTTTTAGTATTTAGTCAACACCAAGATATGAGAACAAACATGTAGATAAGTTAGATTCTATTGGGGCACAACTTAGTATACTAGCTGATATAAAAAGTGAAAAAATATAGTCACCTATTTAGGTGGTTATAAGGCATTATATTATGGATAACCATGAGAATTGGCAATTGTTTGAAGATGCAAATCAAATTGTCAGGTTATTGGAAGAAGAGGCTGAGTTTGCCTCAAGAAATCAATCAAAGTTATTATGGTAGTATGCTGATAAAATCATGAAAATGAAAAAAAATAGGTTTCCCAAGGGATTGGTCATAGTTTAGAATACATTCAATGGAATGATGAATTGAGAAAGGAAAAGTTATCTCTATCAATAAAGGAGGAACACTATGGCAATATGTAGATTGTAGCTAGTAAGAACTTGAAGTTGGGTAAGGTATGTAATCCTTCAAAAAAGGATGATTTCATTAAAATATACACAAGTTTTTTTGATATGTTTACATGGCAATATAGTGATCTCAAGGGATTTGATCCAAGTCTAGCTAAACACACCATTGAATTAGGGGCTAAAACTAGACTAGTTAGATAAAGATAAAGGCCCATCAATCCAAAGCTTGAGCCTTTGATGAGACCTAAGCTTGATAAGATCATAGAGTCAGCTATTATATTTCTAATAAATAACTCAACTTATATGTAAAACAATTTTCTAGTATGAAATAAGAATGGTCAAATTAGACTATGTGTTGACTTCCTTGATTTGAACAAGGCTTCCCTTAAAGATCATTATCCATTGCCATCTATGAAACAAATTTTATAGCTAGTTATAGGTTCATAGAGATTTTATTTATTATATGGATATACTGGTTAAAATCAGGTTTTTTTCAAGGAAGAGTACCAATTCAAGACAATCTTCACTAAAAATTTGGGCAAATTTCTATATAGAAATATGCCATTTGGTTTATCTAATACTGGAGCAACCTTTTAGAGCACCATGGATATGGCATTCAAAGGCCTTGATAACTAGTTTATTTGGATCATATAATAATGTTTTACAAGAGTGAAAGTGAGCACATAGTTCAACTCAAGAAAGTGTTTGAAATGTGTAGGCAATTTGGGGTGGCTCTAAATCCCAAAAAGTGTGTCTTCTCAGTTCATGAAGGTAAGCTCCTTGGGCATGTGATTTAAAAACATAGTTTGAGTATAGAACATGAAAGGATAGATTAAATTATTTAATTTTCCTTACCAAAGCACAAGAATTATTTGAAAAAAATCTTAGGGAAAATTAATTTAATAAGAAGATATATTTTAGATTTTGCCACTTTAGCTAAGCCACTTATAATCATGCTAAAGAAGAATCAACATTTTATCTAGTCCAAGGAAGGAGTAAAGAGTTTTTAATATATAAATAAAGCCATATCTAGTGCTCATACACTCATAAACCTATATTTCACTAAATATTTCATATTTTACACTTATGCTAATATAGACACCATTTTAGGCATTCTTATGCAATAGAATAATGAGGCTTTAGAGTAGCCAATAGCCTTCTTCAGTTAAGGATTATAAGAGTATAAAAAAATTAATATTTTATTTAAAAGTATGTACATTAAGTTATAAGGTATCTAAATAAATTTAGATACTTGTTGTCTAATAATAATATATACCTAATGGTTTCCCATCCAAGTATCAAGGAGTTTCTCCTAAACAAAGACATAAATGAGAAGAGAACTAGTTGGATAACTAAGGTAATGGAATATGATGTGGAAATCAGGGTCAAAAATATAATTAGAGTTAAAGGACTTTGTGAGAATCTATCCCAAGACTTACAAGAGGCTAATGAGGTGGTTTTGGTGTTAAATAATGAAAAGGTTACATCTGATTATACCTTATCTTTTAACTAGTTTCATGAGTTGGTGAGATACATCTAGGATGGTATTTATCCCCCTCATTTAAGTGTTTTAAAAATAATACATTTTAAATTGAAATCCATTTTTTCCTGTTAATGGTGTTTTTTTTCAAGAATGATATCAATGACATGCTTCTAAGATGTATACAACCAAGCCAAACACAAATATTGATTTACTAGTTCCATGATGTACATGGTAAAGGGAAATATTTTTTAAATATCATAACTCTTAATATCATGATAGGTGGGTATTATTGGCCTATCATATTTGGTGATTATCATGCATGGGTTAGGAAGTGCAAATAATGTGCTATGTTTATAGGAAAAGTGCAACTTGTAGCCTTACCTGTCTAACAAATTATGGTGAACCAACCCTTTATCCAATGGAGATTGTACTTTACTAGTATTATTAACCCCACTTCAAATTTAGGACATAAATGGATACTAACTTCTATTGAAAGAAGAAAATGAATCCAATGTTCTAGATTTATATGAAGGTTTGCTTACTAGATTTGGAGTTCCTTACACCATTATTTTTGAAAATTCTATGGCCTTTGTGGGGACTAAGATCAAATCATGGATTCTTCAATATGGTGTCTATCTTATCACTTCATCAAATTACTATCTAAAAGACAATGACCTTGATTAGTCCACAAATAAGAACATGTTAAAGATAGTAAGGACTATTGAATATAATTATAAGTCATGGTATCTCAAGTTGAAATCAGCTCTATGGGATAATAGGATCACCTACCAAATATCAATATCGAACTCTCCATACAAACTGGTATATGGTAATTAAGTGAGATTACATATTTCTATTAAGTTTCCTACTTTAAAACTAATGTATAAACTTGACTTATTGTAGAATGAACTAATGGAGATCAAATATTCTAAGCTTATGGATCTAGAAGAGGTTTGAAATCAGTCCATGTTAGCCATTGAAATCCACCAAGCACAAGTGAAGAGGGCCTTTGACAAGAGAGCTTCTTCATGAAATTTTAAATAAGGTTATTTGGTCCTCAAGTGGGATGAGGATAGAGATAAACTAGGAAGGCATACAAAGTTTGAATATTTTTGGATTGGTCCATACACAATCTCCAACTGTAAATACCACAATGCCTTCCATCTTGCAAAGATGGATGGCAAGGAGATTCCAATCCCAATTAATGGGATACATTTGAAACATTGATATTAAATAACTAACCTCCTTATACATAATTAGTTTTTTTTGTTTTCCTCCAAGTGATGCTCTAGCATATTAGTTTGTTTGTGTTTAATACCAAATAAGTGCTTTATTTTTCACACTAGCTTTGTTTAGATTAGTTTCCTTGTTTTGTGTGTTTCCTTCCTTGTCTTAGTGGAATTATTGTCTTTTTTAGGTCAAGGATTGCTTACAATCATTGATCAAATTTTTTATTGTTTATAAATCTAAAATCCATGATCTGGTTCTAAATCATAGCAGACATGCTTCTTGGTTGAGTCACCAAAATGTTGACAATTTTGACCTCAGAAGTCAAATTATCACCTTTACCATTTGAAACTTTCCATATCATGCCAGTTTTTCTTGTGAGTTAATGTGTTGGTATTGAAAATTATTTAATATGATTATTGGAAGCTAGAATATCTTAAACACATCATATAGGAATGAATAGGTTAATTTTATTGTGCACTTAATAAATATACTTGAGAAGCGAACCAAGGTGAAAAAATTGCATGAGAATGATACATTTTTTTCCAAGATCATCCCCTACAAGTTTGGTGTCTTGATGATTTTTGTATCTCAAGATATAAGCCTTTAAAAATGGTATAATAGTGTGAGACATGCTTGAGGACATCAAATTAAAGCAACAAAAAATAGCCATTTATATTTTTAAATCCTTAACAAGTTTCAAGTCTAATGTAGGGACACCAAGTGGTATGATCTTGAAAGCCAAGTGTGAAGATAAATGGTACATGGGAAATCTCATGAAGTCAATAATCAAGAAAGATCTATGGTGCACATTTAATCATGCAGTTAAAGATCAATGGTGAGATCGAGGTCAAAAGGTCAGAGGATCCTAAGTATGAATGCCAAGGTGACATGTATCATGATGGATTAAGTAGAAAAAATATCTATGGTATTAATTCAACCATGTAATTGAGATCAATGGTATGATTCAGTTAAGGAAGTCAACAAGCCCAAATTGCATGCAAGGTTACCATGTAGTGCAAGCATGTGAACTAGATGAAAACTGATAGTAGGGTCTGCATGAGGCATGTAGAGTTACCAAGTGTCACATTTTCAAATTTTGGAATAAAATTCAATGTGGGACTTCCAATTGGAATGATCTAGAAATTAAAATGTAGATCAATAGTTAATGATGAATGTCAAAGATAGGAGACTCTTGAGGAGATTGATAGAGAAAATTTGATCTAATTCTAAGGGGTCATGAGATGAGGACACATGTCCAAGGCATAAACATTTAGGTTTTGAAATGAAATAGGTATCCCGAGGGATTGCCACATAGATAGATAGTCAGATCAAAGGATTTTACCACCTAGGTAGGTAGATGTATAAATGCAAGATCAAAATGTGATCTGGGTTACCAAAGTAGATCCTACAAGATCATAGAACACCATTTAAGCTTATTCACACATATCAAAAGACCTTAGGTATAATCTTTAGATATTATTCATGATAAATAAACCCTATCCTATAGATCTTTATCAAATTATGACTATATGAAAACCAACAAGGTAATTGGTTTTCATCTATAGTGGACTTATATTTAGGGATGGGATAAATGGTGGAATTGTGACTATGAAATAAATGTCAAAAGGGACACTAGATGAATGAGTTCAAAGTGTTGGATTATATTTTTAATGATCCAAATGTTTTTTCAGTTTTGTTAATCGGGTAGTTTTTGCCCATTAGTTGGTTTCTCAAGCAACTCATGTTTTTGTAAATCTTTTTCAAGTTTCATTGTAAAAAAAAAAAAAAATTACATTTCCCAAACATTTTTCTATATCATTCCTCCATTTTTCCTAGATATTAGTGGTATCAAAGTGACAATATATAAAAAGAGGAAAGAGATCAGTTGAAATCTAAATTTGAATGGTGCTTCATCAAGGAAAGTAGTAGAGCACTGGTGGTTCTATGTGGCAAAGAAAGGTAGAGACATCAAAGGTTATCAGCATCAAAGGCTAAATCTACTCACCATATTTCTATTCACTACATTTTTGATTACATAGTGAATCTAAAATTGTGCTTTGTCCAAGTGTGAAAGGCTAAATTTACCTATGGTTATATGGTTGGTATCTATGATTTTCTAATATAAATTTATCATTGCATTGAGTATGATGTTTAAGAGTTATTATAAAAGTGATTAAGTATTTAAAATAAAATTTTAAATTCCTCAGTCCATGTCAATAAGAGCAGCATTGAATTTTGGTGGTTGAGTAATTTTATGCCAAAAGTTTTTGTTAAAGTGTGATGATTGCTATAGTATGTGGCATAACCTATACCATGGAATCAAATTAGATTAGAGTGAAGTGTATTGTGAATCCTATATAATTACGGTGAATATAATAACAAATCATTTCTTTTGATCCATAGTTTGTGGATTTGGTTATTTTGATGATTGCAAAATAGAAAGTCATGGTATTATTAAAGTTGATCCTTTCATTGTAGAAGCGTGACTATTACAAATGAGATGCCAAAAAAAGTAATGTTCTTTTTTATTATTATTTTTTGAGTGGGTCTCATCTAAGAGTACATATTTACATGCAAGTGAAAAATTTAATGTATGTTTATTTTTTTCACATCTAGAAGACATAGCTATTATAGAAACTTTTACCTATATGTATTTGAATTAGTTTATGGGAAAATGGATAACACACTTTTTAAAGTCACTTAAAATAGAGAAGGTCAAGGGTTCAAAACCCATTCAAATATTTTTGATAATATTTCAAATTTGACCTTATTTTATATTGAAAAATCTAAATATTGGAGAAATAAGGGTGTAACAGGTGTTATAAGGTGTAATATTTTTTTCAAGTCCCAAGAATCTCTTGTAATTGGAATCTAGTTCAAAGGTAAAGGCAAAACTTGGATAGCATTCCTTATTTTTCAATTTCATACCATGGTTAAAATTATGAGCTTGATTTCTAAAAATGGATACTTAACTCCTAAAAATTATAAATAATTGTGAATGAACATGGAAAATACATTAATATTAAAAAAATTGTGTGACGTAGTTGAAAATATTGCCCACTAATCCCACAAAGCTTGCTTAATTTCAAAAATGTGACAAGCATGCCCTTTCTTTATTGAAATCAACTTGTAGTGCACAAGTCATAATTCACATAGAAACCATCAAGTCTGAAGCTTGGAAAGCATGGAAATATCTAAAAGACTTGTATGATGAAAAAATTACTTACAAGAAAATATATCTTCTTATGTAGTTTCTAAACACAAAACTAATAGATGATGAAGATATTTTCGAATATGTGTCATGAATTAAGAATTTAAAACAAGAATATGGCACTATTGGTGGGAAAATTGATGATGAAATGATAATTTCTATTTGTTTGAATGGCCTTAGCCCTAGCTAAAATAACTTTTTAGAAATGTTATAGCTTATTTATAATCTTAAAAAAGCTACTTTTAATTCCATTTGTGAGTTGCTCACTTAATAGGAGTGAAAATTTTTAAATGAGAAAGAAAAACCTACTGAGGAGGCCCACTATACAAAAACTAGAAATACATTATATGAAAATAATAGAAAACATTATTCAAATCACTTTTAGAGATATAAACATCTCTATGGCACACTTCCAGACATAAGCATCATTCTAGACATAGGGATCATTATGGTTCTCCAGAACATAGACATCATTCTATTTATCCAAAGCATAGACATCAATCTAGTTCTTAGAAGCATGAGCAACATCACACACATTCACATGGACACAAGCACAAGTATAGGCATTATTATTCATGTGGATAATCTTCCTATAGTTTTAATGAATGTGAGAGAATATTCTATAATTGTGGTGGCATAAGATACCTCTCTATAGAGTGTTCCTCTAAAATGAGGTCCTCTCGACATCGATAGAAGGAAAAAATAAACATTGCTAGTCACTCCAATCACTCCGGTCACTCTTCTAGCTATTCTTCTCCATATTCTTTTGAACAATGGAGAAGAATATGGAGAAGAATAGCTATTCATCTTCAACATGGCCCTTATCTCCTAGTGTGTTTCTAAGCCAATCAGAGGGCTTGAAATCTAGTTAGAGCTTATAAAAGTTAATTTATAGAAGAAAGGTTAATGTCAATCAATCAAAGAGTGGTTGAGCCTCATTTATTAATTTTTTCTTCCTCACTTCCCTCTCTCCCTTCTCATTTTTCTATATATCTCCCATTTCTCCAAAAAGGAAAGGGACATACTTTTGGTATGCCCAGGCTATGCCAAGATTTGTACTAAAAAGCCTATTTGATGAAAAAGAAGATTGAATTTCTCCATTTATAGGTTGAATTAGAGTTTGTTTCATGAATTAATTTATGTGGTTAAGTGAATATCTGATTTCCTTTGCATCTTTCTAAGTTTTCTAACCTTCATGAAGTTTTTTATATCTTTCACAAGTCATTCTAAGTGACATATATAATTTATTGATTAGTTTTGAAGTGGACAACTAGCCTTCCATGCTAGATTGGTAGCTATTTAGTTTCTTTTTGTGAAATACTTATGTGAAAGATAATCAAAGAGTGAGTGAAATGATATTTGTAAGTTTTAAAGTGTTTGATAGTGTGTGTTTTGTGTGATTTTAAGTATCCAAAACATTTGGTACATCAACCTTTTTATCTCTTTTAGTAACCCTTTACCACCTCTTTACATTTTTTCCAAGCATAAGATTTAGTCTAAATGATCCATCAAGAGGAATTTGACCTTCTCCAGAGGTTCAACCACACTATATAATATCCATAGCCTGGGTTGTTCCCATTTTATGGCTTAGCTGGAGGGATCCTAAAAAAACCCCTCTATGGGTGTAATCTAAGACCACAACACATAACAAAACTCTTAATTAGATGCTATCATACATACATACATACATACATACATACATACATACATACATACATACATATATATATATATATATATATGTAAGAATAAAAATGAAAATAGTTATAACATCATGAAAATAATGCTAAATTAGACTCACATGAGCATATATCAATAAAATAATCCATTTTATATCTTAGGCTAGTTATAAAACCTAAAAATACATGCAATACTGAACTCAAATGGCATATTTATGGTTATAAAGGATGATATATCATAGCTATAATGATTCATAGTGATGGAGTAGAAGATAGAGGGACCTTAAATAGGTGTCTCAACACCTCTTCCATGGGTTTGCTTGAGTAACTAAAGGTCACTTGGATGAAAAGTGTGAGGGAAGACCTACAAGACTAGTGATGAATGACTGCAGATGGTGTGTACATGTGCCATAATGAAGGCTATTAGTTAGGGATGGATATGATGACTATTATATGTTATTTATAACCTCCCTAAGATAGTGCATAGGTGTCAAGTATTCCTAGTCCATTTTTGAGTATTCAAGAGATGCCTCATCATGAAGGTAGTTTCAAGAAAGGAGTTGAAGGTATCTATGCTAGTTTTGGAGAGTTTGTCATAGTTCATATGGACACCTATCCAATAATACCTTCATGTTATATTTTACACTCCATTATCCTATAATATAATGGGTCCTCATCACTTGGAACTTGTTCTTTTAACCATTGAGATCCACTTCTTCTCTCTCCTCACATGCTCTATAAATGCAAGCCTTTTTGGATTTATAAAAGAAACCACACTTGGTATGGTGAAGCCCTACTAGTTTGATACTATATTTTTCCTTTGAAATATATGTTTTCAATCTTATTTTGAGTTCACAAGCTATCTATTCTAAGTGTGTGAAGTGGTATATATTCAAAGGTCAAGTGATTAGTATCTATCCTTGATTTCTCTTAACTCTTCCATGTTTTATACAAGTATATTCCACTCTAACATGTCATATGAAGTGTATTCAAGTGTAATTATCTATTTTTAAGTGTAAAGAGTAGCCTTAGTGTCTAAAAATCTAAACTTTAGTTCACTCATCTTGAGTAGTTCAATTCATATAACCTCTATGTTTGAAATACCAATATTAAAGCAATTTAAGATTTTGAGAGTAGTGTTGTAAGTCATGTTTCATAGTGCACTTGTATGGTATTCTAGTGGATATATTTATGGTGTATCACCTCATTAGATTAGGTTATTTTCATGTCACTTATATCCATTTAATTCAAGTAAACATTTAGTGTAGGTGATAAGCAACCAAAGTCATATCTAGGGAGTTATCCCTTAAAAACCTAGAGGCTTACCTCTACTATAAGCAACCCATAGGCCTAGAGGTAATCCAATGTTGCCCAAATCTTAGAGTAAGATTGAAAAAACATCTCTAGGGTTCAATATTTCATGATAAAAGTTTTGGGATGCCTAGTGGGAATATTGTCTTAAGGATATCTCATTAAGGTGAATGATAGTCTTGACAACATCACAACTATATTGGTGTTCTACTCAGCATTTGGTGACTCCATTCAAGGTAATTTCTAGTTGTAGACTAAGTTTTATAAGTTCTTGTGTTCATAATTCATGGTCCTTACTAGGTCATCTACTAGTAGAGGTATCAATCCCATAAACCCACTCCTTCAACTTGAACTTCCTCTATAAGTTCAACACCCTTGTCCTATCTTAACCTTTGAAGATTAAGAGTAATTTTCAATTGAAAAATATCAAGAAAGTGAGGAGGAAATTGAAGACAACATAGAAAGGTAACATGCCTTCCCAACATTTAACACTAAAAATCCAATACACCTCAATGCATATGATGATATACCATCTAATTTTACCAAAAATGTTCCCACTTTTAATGGTGAAAGATCATGTCACTCTTAGTGCACATATTAGGGACATCTCTAACTTCTATAGTTTTCACAATGTAACCAAAGTCAATATTGCAATTAGACTACTTGGCATGTCCCTTATAGGGAAAGCCCTTGACTAGTATAGGACATTTTTATAGAGAATTTATCACAACTTGGGATGATTTAAGAAAGTTTATATCCTCAAGGTTTGAAGACAAAATTGATCACACATCACTCATTCAACAACTAAATGTGATTTAAAGAGGTCCTAAGGAGATAATGCATGATTTCAATAAGAGATTTAAAATAACTTGGCATAAGATGCTTCCTCCCATGAGACCACCTATAAGCTTTGTATTCCCTACATATCTAAGGGATATTATAACTAACATATCCATCATGTTATAGTCCATAGGTGGTTACACCTTACTTGAAACATTTGACCTTTCCATTAGAGATAACAATGGCCTAATATAAGATATAAAACTACCTCCAAAAGTGTCCATGACTTTGTTACCAAACATGTATATTACTACTATAAGTGTTGCTCAAATTAAAAATGAAAATTTCAAGTCTAGAGATTCCCCTAAGAAGTCAGAAGATACTATTGATTTAGATGCAAGGGTTAAGGCCTTAGAAGCTCAGATTAGGTAATTACAGCTATAACATGGATTTAACCAAAACCCCTATCCTTATCCTCAAAAATTAAATAGGTTACCACCTCAATATTATAGTCAAGGTAGAGGTAAATGATAGCCTAACTTCAATAGGCCATCTAATTCATATAACCCAACTTTTGCCTCCAACACAAGAGCCATGGTCCTAGTGCATAGTAACTTGGTCTAAGGATAATAATGGTAGAAAAGAAAATTTATGGATTTCAATGAACATGGAGGAAACTAATTTGTTGATTAAAAATGAATCACTCAAATTTTGGTAGAAGATGAAAAGTTTATGCGATCAAATGAAGAATGGTAGCCCTAAAAGGTAAACCTTGCAAACTTTCTAGTTGAAGATACATTTATCCTCAATCAAAATAGTTTAGTTACAGTAAATACTATAGAAAATATAAATGAATTAAGAGATTACCTTGGTGTTGACAAAATTTCAAGTAACCCTTCTATAAGGCAACAAGGTGTGACTACAAGTATGACAATCCCTATAACTTCTGTACCTATTTCAAACTAGAATGTCAGGAGGGTGAATCAAAGTGTTCCCATGTATCAAGATCAAATATCTTCTTTTCCTTCAAGGACACAAGAAAATTTAAATTCTTCTTCTTTGAAAATTATTGATTCTTTGGAGAGTATTACTACATCTATCTCTCTTTGGTAAGTGCTTCACATGCCTAGCCAAAAGGAACTTTTACAAGAAAAGTTATCTCAAATTCATGTCAGCCCTCAACTATCAAGTAATGGTAATGTGTTCCTCACCAATTATCCCTACAATATCATGTAACCCTCTTCTAATCTAAAAATCCTCTACCCTTGTATCTCACTCTCATTATTGGATAAAAGATTGTTCACAACTACATTATGGATAGTGGGGTTAATACCTTATTTATGCTTAAGCTTGTAGTAGATAAGTTAGGATTGAAATATGATTCATAGAGTAAGGAAGTGATTCAACTTGATGAGACACCAACTAAGTCAATGGTACTAGTCAAAGGGTTGAGAGTTTTCTTGTATGATTGTCTTAGCTTCCCTATCTTTCAAGATATAGTAGTGGTTGACTTGCCTACCCACTTTCGTATCTACATCTCAAGGGATATCATAAATAAGATTAGAGGCTACCTCTCATTTTATTGGTCCTTATTGACATTCAATATAAGCTATGGGGAAAAGGTAACCATTATAACTCAACCATTAGCTAAGTTTCATATTTAGCCCTATGTAGAAGTAAACTCTAATCTCAATTACACAATCAATGATCAAGAAGAGTTTGTTATGGATGATGGAACATATTATAAGCTCGAGGGCATATTTAACCTTTTCATAGATGAATATGGTGAATACACCTATGGACATGATCCATAAATTTTATTTGAGTAGATTTATCTTGGCATATACATCATCCATGAGGTAAGTAGTGGGTAGTCTAAGGTAAGCATTAATAGTTCTTTTCTACAAGATACTGAGGGTAATTACTTGGTTCATATGCATGACGATAATAGTCTTCAAATTTTGGCAGATCAATATGATGAGGAAAAAAATGTCAATCTTCCTACACAAGATGGAAAATTCCATGAAGATGATAACCATAAAGAGAAAGATGACCTATGGCAAAGGTTATATGTTATAAGTCAAGATTTTGAATAGTTGAGTAAGTTTACTTCCCCTCCTAATAAGTGTGAACTTGATAAGGATTTTGTTGATGAGATTAACAATAATAAAAGAGAGTGTCTTGATAATCATGAATATGAATATCAAACCATTGTAAAAGAGGTTATAGCTATGAAGGAGTATAGTGAAGCCAAATTAAAAAAAATTGTGTTTGAGGAGCATTCAACAAATCAACCTAAGTTTGAACCATTTTTATAAGTGTTGGAGAAGAATTAAGATAAGATTGATGGTTCTATACATCAAGTAAATCATCTTCAAGAAGATTATGAAGTTGAATAAACTTTGATCACTCCCAGGTTACAATTTGAAAAGTTCTAATTAGACATGATAGAATTCAAGAAAATTATAGAACCAAACAAGATTATTGGAGGGTGGTATGGAAAATTATTGATATATCCAAGTGACATAATACATAATGATGGTAAGTCATTTTACCATCAATAAAATCAAGTGTTTGTTGATAAAAATTCTTCACATGATGGATTGATTTCATGGACAAAAAAGGATGCAAGAGGCAATATATTTGACCCTGGTTGAAGAATGGTGAATTAAACTTCACCTCAAGTATTTTAGGTCTTTTACATACTAGGATAGGTGTGTGTCTTTGATTATGTAGTGTGTGTTTTCCCTAAGTGTTATTGAGAACACAAGTGTGTTTTTTTAGTGTGTTGTCTTGTGTTTATATTTCTTATTGTTTTGTTTTCTTTCAAAGGTAATTAATTTTCATTACAATACATAGGTGAATCCATATCCCAATGGATAGGATAAGGCTACTAGTCTTTGGCATAGCTAGCTTTCCACCACTAGGAAATCACCAAGATGTTGATTAATTTGACCACAAGTCAAAATAGGTCAACCCCTTATATATTCAAACTTTTTATAGGGGTATAATAGGGTGTAATTTATGTCCCATGGTTTTAATAAGGTAAATAATATGTTTCATCCTTTTCATATTTATCTTAGTTGGTCCTAAGTCATTCTAAGGTCACTTTTGAGCCATTTATTGGAAGAAAAGTGTGTCTAAGTGTACTTCAATGTCCTATATGTTAGATGCATGTTAGAGATGTAAATATTAAAAAATATGAAATAAAATTTCAAGGATAACATAAAAACCTATAGGAGTCCCTTTTTCTCTCAAAATGCCACCTACAGTCTAATTGTAAATTGAGAATATATTAGGAGTAGGAAGTTTGGAGGTTGCATAGCCATAATGCATGATATGAATATGTTCAAGTGTGAGATGATATTTATGGATAAAAGAATAAATTTTATATGAAAATCCATGTATAAACATGAAAATCACCTACAATAAACCTCAAATCTCAACTAAGATAAGCACCTACAGTTTGTTATAGTAGACAAACTAGTTTAGGTTAGTAGAAAGAAATGGTTTGAAAGGATGTAAAAGGATTTAAGTGGGTAAAATCATGGAAATATTTATCATAAATATCCATCACAAATCCATATTATTATTATAACCAAAAGGTTAGAGTAAATAAAAGTCTCAAAACTCACCTATAGTTAGTTCAATTCCTATGCTCAGTACATAGTCTTGAAAGCCAATTTTGAGGAATTTGAAGAGTTGAGTGGCCTATGTGTGTGATCCAATCCTAAAATTTGGTGCATAAGTTCCTCATGACCCAATATATAATATAATTAGTTTTAATGATCAAATATGGGAGATGACCTATGTTTTATCTCAGATAGAGGGCACTCCCAGTTAAGTCAAGACTACAAATAGGGTATGTGAATGAGAGATAAATGAGGTGTAAGTGTATTGGATCATTTTATAATTATTATTTAGGTTGGTTTTAAGGTTAATTATCATTTAAAAACACCAATAGTTGGTAGAGGCACTCATATGTAGTCAAAGGCTCAAGGAGTGTAGTCAAGCCTATTAGGCCTAAAACTAGACTTAAGCCCTTCCAGGGTATAAATTCACTTAAAAGAAAATATTAAAATTAAAAACATATTGATATACTTAAGGAGATAGCTTAGGATGAACTAAGATCACTAGTTTATAATGAAACAACACAAGTTGGTCATTTTGACCCAATTCCATCATAGGGGTACACATAATGCACTCAAAAGCTTGATAAGCCATTTTAAAATTATCATACCTATAAAGATAAATTTAATGGTTCCCTAAGGAGATATGGATATTTGATAAGGGTCATCAAATTTGTCTTAGTGGCAATCATTTAGATATTGAATGTCTAATTTTTTTAAATCATTCCTAAGAACCAAAACATTCTAAAACCCTCCTAAACCCTTGTATAAGACATGATGGAGAATATAGGAAATAATATGAATTCATATGGGGTTATGTGGCCATTAAATTTATTTATTAATTTCAATAAATCACCCATGATCCTTCCCACCAAATGGTATGTACCCTACTTGTATAAAAAGGTAAAAATAGGGTTTTTGTAGATTTTTTATTATTTTATAGATGTAGAAGGGAAATAAGGGATGAGAATAATTGTGGTATGTCTATAGTATCTTATAAATACTATACATATTTATCATCACTGATAGGCATGTAAGCATTTTTGTTGACTCATTCATCTTAGACAATCTTAGACAGGTAGTGAAAAGACAAAGTGACTACCTAGTGAGAAGATGAGAGTTCTAATTTTGCATCTTTTTAAGGTCTAATTCATGGAGTAGAAGATATAATTACCTTTAATATGTGTCCCAACACATCATAATTTAATTTTATTGATCAACTAAAGGTCACTTAGATGACAAGTGTGAGGGTAGACCTAGAAAAGTAGTGATGATGATTGTAGATGGTGAGTACAAGTGTCATGAGGAAGCCTAGTAGTTACATATACATTTGATTACTATTATATATTTTTTTCTAGAATCTCTAATATATTTCATAAGTTTCAAGTATTCCTAGTCTATTTTTGATCAGTCAAGATATGCCTCATCATGAAGGTAGTTTAAAGAAGGTAGTTGAAGGTCTTTACACTAGTTTTGGAGAGTTTGTCATAGTTCATATGGACACTTGTGCAAGAATACATTAATGGTATGTTTCACACTCCATTATCCTACAACTTAACTGGTCCACATCACTTGAAACTTGTTCTCATGACCCTTCATCTCCACTTCTTCTCTCTCTCTCCTCACATGCTCTATAAATGTAAGCCTTTTTGGATTTTTAAAAGAATCCACACCTGGTATGGTGAAGCCCTAGTAGTTTGATGCTATATTTTTCCTTTGAAATAGAAATTTTCAATATATTTTTTAGTTCATAAGATATAATTTATAAGAGTGTGAAGTGGTGTATAGTGAAAATTTAAGTGATTAGTATTTATCCTTACTTTCTCTCAACTCTTCCATGTTTGATGCAAGTAGTTTCCACTCTAACAGGTCACATGAAGTGTAGTCAAGTGAATTTTTATATATTTAAGTGTAAAGAGTAGAATTAGTTTATAAAATTTGACCTCTAGTTTACTCACCTTTATTATTTCAATGCATAACACTTTAATATTTGAAATAATAATGTTAGAGAAATTCAAGATTTTGAGACTAGTGTTGTAAGTCATGTTTCATAGTGCACTATATGGTAGTCTAGTGGAGATATTTTTGGTGTATCACCTCGTTAGAGTAGGTTATTTTAATTTCACTTATATCCATTTTAATTTAATCAAAAAATTATTTTAAGTGATTAGTAACCAAAGTCATATCGAGGGAGCTAACCCTTAAAAACTAGAGGTTTACCTCTATTATAGATAGCCCATAGGCCTAGAAGTAATCAAATGTTTCCAAATTATTTGAGTATTATTTAAAAACCATATCTAGGGTGTAATATTTGGTTACAATAATTCAAATAACCCCTCAATTTCTTTTCTTATTGGTGTGTAGCAGTCTTCTTAACTTAGTTCCTTTAATGAGTTATTTATACCTTATTTTAGGATTATAGCCCTTGTAACACTATATAGAGTAGTTTTAATAATGATATGAATAAAAAATTATTTAAGATGTTAAAATTATTCAAATATTAATTCTCATGATATTAAATTCAACTATTTTTTAGATTCCTTTGAAAAGGTTTTAAGCTACAAGAAATACTCAAAATTCTACTCTTTTAGGCTTAATTAGGCATATTTTTCTATGTACTTGTTATATTACATATTGTATGGTCCTATACCTTTTTTAAACTTTGAAAATAATTTATATCATATCAAAATATATTATATTACCAAATTTTAATATTTTTAGTTGGTTAGAACAATGAGATAACCACATTTTAGTTTTAAAATCCTAATTTATTGTTTAACATGCCTCTAATTGCCTGAGAACCTTAAAAATGAGAAAATTTGAATTATATTCAATTAAAAACACATAAAATTATTTTTTAAATACTATTAAATATTACCTAAACTTATAAAATAGATAACTTATATTCAACAATCATCATATATTTCTAATAAAGAATTTAACAGGGTTCTGAGTTCCTTTTACATGGCTATGATCAATTTGAATGGAAAGATGAATTACATATTATATTATAAAGTGTATCAGAGGTTAATTAAATTTAATATAATATATATTTTATTTTAAATTACTTAAATTCTTTAATAAACACTTGAAAAAATCTCACAAACACACACTAACTTCTTTCATTAGATTGTGCAAAAACAAAGTTACTCCAAGTTAAAATGTGTTGTATATTATAGCTTTGTTTCCTAGAGATTGGTTAAAAGAGAAAAACATAATCATAAATAAAAAATATATAAATTAATTTATATCGATTTAATCAATTTTATTCCAAAAATAACTCTATCAACTCATCATTTTAATCATTTATATCATGATTTCATACACATACTACACACATAATTATAGGTACAGATTCTTCCTTGATCTCTTGTTATTTTTTTAATATATTTTATTTAGTCCTTAATATAACCAAATTATAATATACCTTATTATATTATTCCAATAAGTTACATGCACCTATTTTCTCTTAATTAGTTTGTAAACTTTCTCCAACGTAGGTAATGGCCTTGACAAGTAACTTTACTTAGGCTATTAACCAATGTTAAATATGGGAACCATGAGTAAAGGAGTAATGAAATATATATGGATGTACATGAAACTAAAGGACCCTTTAATATATGTAATTACATCATTTTAAACTTTTAAAATCATGCTAAAACTATAACAAAGATTAAATAAATTTAAATTTTCAAATGATTAGTTTAGGTGGGAAAGCCAAAAACTTAGTATTAAGACCCTTAAATTCTACAAGAAGCCTAATAATGGATATTTATTGACATATAATTAATTATAAAACCCATATCACACCAAAATAGGCAAAAAATTGATCTAATATTTACATGTTCCTACATCAAACTACTAGGGTGCAAAAGAACTCTTCACGAACTCTTAATCATGAGCTCTCTAATGTTGTTGCCAAGCATAATGATCTCTGAAAGTGTTATCCACACTGAGAATTAAATAAGATATCCATTAAACTTTTAAAAATATTTAAATTACTCTTTTTATATTTTATTTTTCAATAATTTATTATCTATATTAGCTTCAATTTGATCAGGTTGTACTTTTGGCAACTGTTGCTCCCATTGATTGTTTGATTAGTTGTGTCTCTAGCTATTTGCTATAAGTTTTCCTCTCCTTTATAAGGATAAAGATGTACATAATTGAAAATGGGATAAATATCAATATAAAATGTAAGTTTTATCTTATAAGCATTAGCTAAAAACTTCCTTATGACCTTATAAGATCTAATTTTCTTTAGTTTTAGTTTTTTGTATTTGCCATTTGGGAATATTTACTTCTTGAGGTGTTATAGAAATATGTCACCAATTTAAAAATTAAATTCACTTACTTTCAAATAATAATTCTTTATATACTTTCCTAAACTTGATTCTAGTCTCTTTTTTACTTGTTCATGTAGCTCTTGCATATCTAATACAATGTCCTCACCTTCTGCACTTATCCTTTCCTATTTTCCCAAGTTCCTCAACTCATAAACCCATATTGGGTGAATAATATAAAAAATTTGGAATGGGATAAGTCATTTACTTCTATTTGGTGAGTCATTATAATAAAATTTTGATTGAACTAATACTTGATCCCACTACTTTAGGTGATCACTTACCAAGATTTTAAGTATGTTTCCCATACTTATATTAACTACTTTAGTTTGACCATTAATTTGAGGATGGTATGCTGAGATAAGTTTTAGAGTTGTTCCCAATTTTTTATAGATTTCTCAAAAAGTGACCAACAAACTTAGTACCCCTAATAGACATAATGCTCCTAGGATATCCATGTAGTCTCACAACCTCTTTGAAGAATAAGTTATCAATATGAGTTGTATCACTTATTTTTGTGCAAGTAATTAAGTGATACATCTATAAAACCTATCAAATACCATAAAAATAGAATAATTACCTTTTTTATTCTTTGGTAGTCCAAGCACAAAGTCTATACTGATTAAATATCATGGCCTACTAAGAATTGGCAAAGGATGATATAAACTTACATTTTGACTTGTTCCTTTGGTATACTAAAATATCCTATACATTTAAACAAATGTATTCACATACCCATACATTAAATTCCATTAATAGTTTACACTTAGATGGGATAAAGTCTTTGTTTGCTCAAAGTTCCCTGTCAAGCTATGACTATGCTTTTCCTTCAGTATATTGTCTCTCATGAAATGTTTTAGAATACATATCTAGCCACACATAAATAGCATACCTTATTTTAACATGTATTCAATCAATGTAAAACTATCTCTACTCACTATGTTCTCATGTGCCTCATGTATATCCTTGAAATCAAAATATTCCTTGTACAAGTCCTTTAATGAGTTAAATCCAAAGATGTTTACATGCGATTCTTGTAAAATAAAAATCCTCCTACTTAAATCATCTAATTTTTTTTATTTTTCCCACTTTTATGATAAATAACAAAAGATAAAATTTTCAAATACTCAACCCACTTCATGTGCCTTTGATTGAGCATATTTTGACTACTAATGAATTATAAATCATGATTATCAATATATAATACAAACTCTCTAGGTACCAAGTAATGCCTCTATTTATTCAAGGACTAAATGATGGCATAAAAATATTGATAATATTTTGAGTATTTCTTATTGTATTTACATACTTCTCACTAAAATAGGAATTTTTTTGCCTTATTGACTTAAAACAACCCCTATGGTAGTTTCATTAGAATCACACTGTACTTGGAAAAGTTTACCAAAATTAGGCAGTTTTAAAATGGGTTGTTATGTGATATTTTTGTTTAGAATATAAAAACTATTTAATCTTCCTAAATCCATCTAAATGGTTGCTTGCTTCCCTTGATTGTTTCTATAATTAGAGCACAAATAGTATTGAACTTTTTAATAAACTTCCTATAAAAATTGTCTTATCCATGGAAGCTCCTTACCTCAAACGAATTCTTTGTAGTATGACACTCCATTATAGATTTGAAATTTTCCTTTTCCATTTTTAGTCAATATTTATATATAACAAACTCCAAAGAATCTATCTTTATTTGTAGGATACTACATTTCTTAAGATAGATTAGTAGTTTCTATTCTTACAACTCACTCAATACTATCCTAAGGTGTTAAAGGTGTTATTATTTTCATTAGATTTAAATAAAAGATATAATCCAAATATAAAATAACAAGCATACTTGTAAAGGCATTGAGTACCTCATTCATGAGTCTCATAATTACTTGGAGTGTTGGTCAGTCCAAATGGCATAACCAACCATTCATAGAGTCCATCATTCCTTTTAAACAATATTTTCCACTCATCCCCTTCTCTAATTATTATTTGATGGCATCCAATTTTAAATTCTATCTTATAAAAATATATAACACCACTCAAACAATCTATGAGGTCATCAATTCTAGGTAATGGCAACCTATACCTAATTGTAATCTTATTTATATCTCTTGAATCAGTTCACATTATCTAGCCTCCATTCTTATTTACTAAAACTATTGGGAAAACACAAGGACTCAAACTCTCTCTAACAAACCCCTTATCCAATAATTATTGAACCTATTTATTTATTTCTTCATTTTCTCTCAGAGTCATCCTATAAGATGCTTTGATTAGTAGGTTAGCTCCTAAAATAAGGTATCTATGATGATTAATATTTCTTCTTGGAGGTAACTTATTAATAATTTCATCTACAACTATATCCACAAACTCCTTAATCATTTTATAAACTTATATGGGTAGATCAGTCGAATGAGTAATTGTAGTTACTATTTTTGGCTTATCAGCTAAAACATGGTGCACTTCTTCTTCTTTGATGAATTTTAATAACTCCTTGCCACTAGTTAGAAACAATTTAGTATGGTCTTCAGTTTTTGAAACTTCATATCTTATTGGAATAAGTGTGTGTTTCTTACCATCATTTTCAAAGGTATAATTATTAGTCCTCCCATCATGAATATCTCTCCTATCATATTTCCAAGGTATACCTAATATAATATGACAAATTACCATAGCATTACATCACAAATAAATTCATATCTATAGATTAATATTCATAATTCCACCTTGCATTGTTCATTTACTAGAATTTTATGTCTATTTTATAACCATGAGACTTTGTAGGTTTTGGGATGAATTAGTTTCTTTATATTCAATTTTTATACCATTTTAGAAGAAACTAGATTATGAGTGCTCTCACTATCAATAATTACCTTGTATCACTTAAATTTTATCTTGTAATTATTCCTAAACAAGGTATTTCTCTATGGTGGTTCATTGATATCCTTAACTAGTTTGATCAACACTTTCTTCATCAATAATAATTCTCATACCTCAAGTACATCCTCATGATATTAAGACCCCACACTCTCCTCCTCTACTTGAGAAATATGATTTCTACCCTCTATCCTTGTATAAGTTTTTTAAGGGTCCTCTAGACATTCATAAGACCTGTGCTATATATATTTATTACATTTAAAAGACTTACCCAAGAATCCTCTACCTCTTCTTATATTGTAAGGTATTATACCTATGAATGTATAACCAGTCTTGTAGGCCAATTTAAGTTTTGAATATATTAATAGATACTTAACCATGATTTTGTAACTAATTTTTGCCTCCATAATGCACTCTTCTTCTAAAAGTTCTTCCCCTTCCTCTGATATTTTGACTGTCTTCTAGATAATGTTTCTTATGCCTTGAGTGTAGCTTGATATGCTTACTATACTATCCTTGGGGAAAAGATATTGATCTCATATAATATATTAAACCTCATCCTAGTAATATATATAGCAACCTTTTTTAACTTCCTACTCAATATGTCTTGCTCTAATAATAAGTTTGTTAAACCTTTCTTTATACTCCTTCACTGTCAAGTCTTTTTGTTTTATATTTTGGAGACTCCTAAATAGATTGGTTTGGTAGTCCTTAATAATAAATTTTCCCTTTAATTTGGCCACCATCTTATCTAATCTCTTAATATTTTCCTTTCCTCTTCTTTTTCTTTCCTCTTGTACTCCATCTCACCAGAGGGATACATGCCCCTTCAACCTTGTCATGGTAAATTTAACCTTATTTTCATCATCCACTTCTTCATATTTGAAGTATTTTTCCATGGATGAAATGTAATCAACTAGATATTAAACACTAATGATACTCTCATACATATAAATCTCAAACTTGGGCTTTGAAGCAACCCCCATGATTTCTCTTATAATCCTCTCTTCTACTCTATCTTATTCTCTCTCTTATGCAACCTCTTCTTAAGGAGTTTATTTCTCTATATCACTCACATCCCATATATAAATATATCTCCTCTAATACAATTCAATGGATTTAATCCTTGCCTACAAATTCCTTACCTCTGCCACTAATGTATCCACTAATTTAAACCTCCTTTGGGCTGTTTCAACTCCACGTCCTCTAGCTGACATGTTATTCAAGTGTATTTTCACAAATTTACAAAATATTCACTAATTTTTTCACTCTTTAAAATTTGCTTCTTTTTTATATTATAAAAAATTGGTGTTTAAGAGTCTTCTCAACTTAGTTCCTTTAATGAGTTCTATGTACAATATTTTAGGCTTATAACCCTTGTAGCCCAAATTAGAGTAGTTTTAATATTGATATGAATCAAAACAACTTGTTTAAGATTTAAAAAATGATTCAAATATTAATTCATATGATATTAAACTCAGCCATTCTTTATATTCCTTTGAAATGTTTTGAAAGTATAAGAGATACTCAAAATTTTGCTCTTTTAGGCCTAAATAAGCCTAATTTCTTATGTAATTGCTATATTATGTAATTTTGGTATTTTTACTTATATAAAACTTCAAAATAATTTATATCATATCAAAATACATTATATTACCATATTTCAAGATTTTTTGTTGGTTAGAACATGAGATAACCACATTTTAGTTTTGAAACCATAATTTAATGTTTATTAGGCCTATGACTGCCTAAGAGCCTTCAAAAAGAGAAAATTTAAATTATATTTAATTATAAACACTTAAAATTATTTTCTAAGGACTATTACACCTTCCATAAAATTCTCTAATAGTTAATTTTCATGGAACAATCGTCACAAATTTTTAATAAATAATTTAATAAGGTTCTGAGTTCCTTCTATAGGATTGTGATCAATTTGAATGGAAATTTGAATTATATATTATATTATTCAGTGTATATGAGGTTATTAATAATTAATAGACTCTATTTATTACTATCAATTATTTATATTATTCATCAAACACTTGATCAAGTCTCACAAACACATTCTAACTGAATTCAGTAGACTGTGCAAAAATAGATTTGCTCCAATTTGAACTGTGTTGTATATTATCATTTTGATGCATAAATATTGGTTACAAGAGAACAATATAATCATATATAAAAAATATATAAAATCATTTCAATTTATTGAATCCAATATATTCCAAGACTAACTTATCAAAACATCAATTTAGTTATTTATATCATGATTCAATAGATAGGCTACACACATAATTGCAAGTATAGATGCTTTATTGATTTAGAGATATTTTACTGATATATTTTATTCATTCCTTTATCTCACAAACTTATAATGTACCTTATTCAATTATTCCAATTATTTTAATATACCTATTTTTTTGTAACGAGCTCCTAAACTTTCTCCAACATAGGTAATGGCCTTGAAAAATGACTTTACTTAGGCTATTAACTAAGGTTAAATATGGGAACCATTAGTTAAGGAGTAATTAAATCTATATATACATCCATGTATCTAAATGATACTATATATATATATATATATACATATCTTATTGGTATTAGAGACCCCAGATGCCCAAGATGGTGCCATATGACACTATCCCATTTTTCTAGTCCTCCTAGGTTGGTCAGAGTGTTTACAAGCCTTCAAGATGAATTAGATATATAAAAATGAAAAGATATAATATAACTAAGAGTGTGAAGGTAATATATCTAAGAACCAATTAGACCTTAGATGATTGAATATATGTCATGTGGGATGGACTACCAACTAGATGACATGTTGGTGCACACATTAACATTTCATGAGAATAAATTTGATGCCTATATAGCCCATAAAATCCATTATACATTAGATTATACATAATAATTATAAAATTATAGATTTATCTAAGGGCTTGATTTTGATCCTTACTCTTTAGAGTTTCAATTTTTCAGGTTAGCATACCTTTTGATCATTTTCAAATTCATAGACTAATCCTTTTTAAAGTTTTAATTTTTAAAACTAATCCTTGTGTGTATATCAATTAATGGATTCAATTATATAATGGTTTATTTTCTCATTGGTCTAAACCCATATTTCCCTATTTCGATTGTAAATTGATAATTATTTATTCTCTTCTATATTTGTCATGGCTAATTTTATTTGAAGTGAATTGATTTGATAGTATATTGATCTTATGGATTAATAATTTATTCTATTTGGATATATCATTTATCTTATTATTTAAATACCTTTTTTAAATTTTTAAATTTTGAAGGCTTGCCTTAGTCATTTTTGGATAGAGATAAAAAATTCAACTATGACAACTAGTTTCTATTTTCAAGAGTTAATGAATAATTTTTATTTACAAGACCAAATTTAACCAATAACTTCCACTTGTTAACATCTTAGATATCTACTCCTCATGAAGAATTTACACCTAGATCTAGGCCTTATGACTCTCTGGGTACCCAAAATCATGTCATGTGGCATGATCTTACTTCTATGGTCCCATGGGATGATTAGAAAATAACAAGAAATTAGGGGACCTCTTGGGTAAAAATGATGATGCCACATGACATCTTCTCACTTATCCAAACCTCATGATAAAATAAGAGTAGCACAACGAGGTCAAAATTAGGTGAGTCCTTAAGATGATGTGACATGACATGATATAGGGGCTATAGGGTAGCTATAGCATGGAATAATTAATGAAAACTCATAAATATTCAAGTAAATGGGATATTTCCAACTATAAATATCCCATTGCATCTTAGCAGTGAAAAAATCAATGAGGTTCAAACACTCATCACCCTACTAGTTAACAAACAATAACATGTGGTAAGTTCTTGATGTATTAGTGACATGTTATCTCTTCTTGAGTATCAAAGAGTGGATGAATGGAGTGAAATTATTGCGGAAGATATATGGCCATCCATGAATAATATCCAAGCCTAAAATTGACATATATATTACCTATTTTATTTATATAAGCTATCAAAATGCATAAATGGGACTATAAGTCCACTCAAAATGGTATAAACATGAATCATTTTGTCTTGTAACAACTAAAGGGACTAGGGGATGTAGGTTCTTAGGTAGATAAAATTCTGAAATTTACTAGTAGATTTGACATGGGAATTTAGATTAAACTATATCATAAATTACAAGGGGTCATCTTAATTGGGCGTCGTCATCACTAAGTAGAGTGTGGCCAATTGACTAGCTCAAGGAGACCTTCAACAACTCCAACTAGTAAAATTTAAATTTGAATCTAATTTACTGAGGCCTAAATGTTAGTTTCATTAATATTACATGTGACCCAATTCAAATATGATTATAGAGGGACATGTCTCATTAAATGACTCTAACTACCCTTTAGGTGGTTTTTTATTGACTATATCAACTAAGTGGTCTAAAATAAATTCTCCATTGAAATGAGGGTGAGTCCATTTAGAATTAATAAATAGAGAATAGGACTTGGTTATTTTTATTATCTTGTAAATTATTAATTTCTTGGTGTAGCTTTCAATTTTTTAGCATGATCTAAGACCATTTTAAGGCTTTTTATAGTTTATCTAAACATTGATGAATCTTAGTGTTGTGTAATATTAATTATTTGTTGTATGGAAGTTATTTTATTAATATGGATTTCCTATGAATGTATTTGGTGGTTTTATTTCCTATTTTACGTAGTTTTTTGGTCCTCATAATCTTTCATCATCTCTACTTTATGGTTGTGTTATGCTGGCTAAAAAGAGACTAGTTTCTCAAGACATTTGTCTATTAAAAAAAACCAAAACTATCCTCATTATAAAGTAAATTCATATTTCCTTTCTCTTTTCCATATCTCTATTTTATTCTTTATTTAATTAGTGTTAGATTAGATTTATATTAGTCTAAATTATTGTCACTTATTCAATATTTATCTTGACTACATGTTTATCTTTTCACCTATCCTTTATGCATTGTTGAAATTAGTAGACTAGAGACAAGTCCCAACTAGTAGTGAGTTCATTTTAAATTATGAACTAGATATTTTTTTTGGATACAAGATAAACAAAAAATTTATTACATAAGTCTTAGAAAATAGTCCAAGTAGGCCCCTATATAGAATAGACTGCATCCACTAACTAAGGTATCATGTATACCATGACCTAGTATATAGAGACATTGGAGAAGTTATTTTTGTAGATTGATTCCTTTCCAAAGAGGTGGATGAGAAGGAGGGGATCCTCACTATTTGAGCCTTTTCATCTCCTTGTCTTATCCCTAGAGTTGGTGTGGCTATGACAAATTAACCACTAATAGGTGGTATGGTTGGTGATGACATTTTTTTAGTATATATTATTTCCTCTCCCTCTTTTTATATTGGTAATACTTGTATTGGAGGTACTATGGAGAAGTGAGGGGCATTGGATTGTGGAATATCCTTCACTAGGTCTAATTACTTTGTAATACTTAAATGGTTTGTTATTTTTTTGACATGTATGAAAACACCCTTCATGATTTTTTTAAAAAATCAAGATAATTTGGATGCAGCCTCTTCCATATATTATATCCAAGGTCTATCGATTAGTATATTATAATGCAAATGGTTTGATATAACTTTAAATATAGTTGGTAATTTTTAGGCTCCACTATTACATATAATGTAATAATTCCTAGGACTTGGTGTGTTACAAAATCAAACCCAATGATGTTATTATTTTATTTATGAATGGAATCTATATAAATACCTAAAATTTGAATAAATGTGATATTATAAATCTTTGACCTTGATTCATTATCTATAAGCATGTTATTAACCCCTTTATTTAAAATTTATATTTGAATAGAATGTGGGAGATTTTGTTCTATAATATGTTCAGTAGGAAAATCTTGTTTCTCAAAAAAAAATTGTGTATTCAATATCCTTTAATGTATTAATAATGGATGTAAATTAAGTTAGTTTTATATTGTTTGGTGAGTTTTATCATGTAGTCTTGTATAAATAATTTATTTATAGATAGTGGATCTTTTGAGAAATTTTAATATAGAGATTATTGTGGGAGTGTTCTTAAGTTGATCTATGACATCATAATCTCTAGTTGTATTGGTCAATAAGTTAGGTGGGAAAGGAATATTATGAGGTATATTTTTAATTCATCCACCTTACCCTATAGGATTGTACACCTATATCTTTATGTTTTGATAACTTGAACCGATATATATATATATATATATATATATATATATATATATATATAATATAACCCTAGGTAAAATAATAGATGAGGGATGTTGGGTATCACTACCATGAGATATTGAGAGAGGAGTGGAATAAGTCATATATGTCCTTACATTTCAATAATAACTAAAATAATTCCAAATTAAACATTCATAAATAATGTATTACTAAAGAGAGCTAAGATTTCATAATGTGGAATATTATCCTTAGTTTTATTACATTTTAATTTAATCAATTTTATTTCATAAATTATAACACATTATATATTTTAGAAAAAAATAATATGCAACCCTAAAAATCATAGCTTAGATTACAAACTATAAACTACTATAGTGCATCCATTACAATCATGTTATGGTTTTAATTATGTAAATAAAGGGAAATCAAAAATCAAAATTTAAATCCAAACCCTGATAGAGTATAAATTTGAAACCCTATGAAAATTAAAACCCAAATGTAGGAGGAAACTTAAGGATTTTTCATGCTCAACTCAATGATTGGGTTCACTTAAATAAATACTTGTTTAAGATAAAGACATCATAAATTAGTGTAAAATTATAGATAATTAGATTGCATAATAAATAAAAATAAATATTACACTTAGAATGCTTATAATTGATAAATTAAAATGGTGTAAGTGTACTTAGAGTATTTTGATATTTTTTCACCCAAAGAAGGTGCCCTTATGTCTAAAAATGCTTTGTATATTCTTTAAATGTACTCATATAAGAAAATAGTGGTTAAAATCCTACCTAGACACTACCTATCATGGTAAATTTTAGTGGTGAATATACATTAATTCAAGAATATTCTAGTATTTTAATTTAATTTTTGGTAAATTTTTAGGGTTGGTATATGGGTTCAAATCATTAAAAATTTAGGAATATAAATTATTTTGGGGGTTGGATTACCATCCATTTAAAATAATATATTATATTACACTTCAATTCACTAAATATATATAGTACATAGGCTACCATGGGTAACCATCAAATATACTTTCAGCAATCACCCCATGATATTAGTATAATTTAGAAAGTCTTATGTACATTGAAGAGATAAAATAGATAAGTTATGGGATAAATGAAAATAGACTATAAAAAATCCCAAAAACTAAATATTATTTCTTATTTTGATTCTTCTCTAATATATATTCAATTTTAAAAAAAAATCTTAAAAATCTAAGTACATATGCAAAATTTACAGCCTCTAGAAGTTGGCAATTGGTTACATCATTCAAATATGTCATTCATTTTAAACCATTCAATGAATTTGTTTAGTTTAAACCAACTGAAATAATTTAATTATATAATCTAATTACATAATTTTATGACATAACAAAATGATGTAATTGACTACCACCTTTTGGAGGCTATAACTTTTGCATATAGACTCAAATTATGATGATTTTTTAAAAATTGCATAGATATTTGATAGGAATAAAAATATGTGATAATATTTAGGTTTTAGTAAGTTTTTTATTCCTTTTTTGATAGCTAATATTTAAATCTATTTGGTTTAGCCATTCGATTTAGCCATTCAACAATATTATCTGGTAGTTCTATTTGGCATCTTGATTTAGTGTAGTCAAAAGGTAGTAAAAAAATAATGAATATTATATTTCCTTGCACTAATATTTAATATCAATGGATTCAAAATCATTTATATAGGATTTTCCATGCTTACAAAACAATTTTCCATAGATTCACCAA